>VWZW01005957.1:937447-1002648 GCA_013397115.1 Edolisoma coerulescens
GGACAACCTGGGTGGCTCCCTCCCTTCTGCGGGAGGACCTCTCCGGGACCGCGGGGCGGGGCAAAGGGGGCCCTCCCCGGCAGGAGCGCCCTGGCACCTCCTGCCCCCTCCCTGGTCCCCTTTCAGCCCCGTGAGACCTGGCACTCTCGGAGAAGCTGCCCCGCTGGGAGCGGAAGCGCCCGGGAAAAGTACTTGCGAACGCTGAAAGACCCGGGGATGGGGGGAAGCGCGCGCGCTTCGGGGCTGGGCCGGGGGAAGCGCCCCGGAGCGGGGAGAGGCGCGCCGCGGTTCGCCCCGGGGCTGCCACGGGCCAGGACCTCCACGGGCCAGGAGCGCGGGGCCGCTGCCGCCGCGGAATTTCCAGCCGCGGTAGCGGGGCGCTTCTGCGGGGAAGCCGCAGCCCCAGCTCTTCCCGGCCCTTCTCTTCCCTGCCGGCCCGGGGCGAAGTTTCAGCCTCAGCGCCCCGCGTGTCAGCCGGGTCGGGCGGTGATTGGTATTACGGGGACTCGGTATGTGCCTGCGCAGGTGTTGTGCCCTCGGCAGAGGGTGGTGGGCACGGCAGCCACCCCAAGCCACAGAACCAGAGAATATCCTGTGTTGGAAGGGACCCACAAGGATCATCGAGTCCAACTCTTTGCCCAGCACGGGACACTCCGAGAATTTCACCATGTGTTGAGAGCATTGTCCAAATGCTTCTTGAACTCTGTCAGGCTTCGTGCTGTGACTACTTCCCTGGAGACCCTGTTCAGTGCCCAACCACCCTCTGGGTGAAGAATCTTTTTCTAATACCCAGCCTAAACCTCCCCTGACACAACTTCAGGCCAGTCCCTGGGGTAAGCCAATTGCAAAACAGAGCTCCGTGGATAGGTGTATGTCCGGTCTGTGCCAGCCACTGTACCCCTCCACTCACGGGAGAGACCTCCACGAGTGGTTAAAGGCAGAGGACAGAAGCCCCCCATGGTGGGGGTCTCTAGTGGGAATAGCCAACCTGCCAGCCCCAGGGCCTTCCCCTTGGCACACTCCCCCCAGTAGTGTCCCTGGGCTATGGGGAAAGATCATCCTTCGGGGTGGGAAGGAGGAGGCCACTTTAAAACATTGTAAACCCTTTACAACATGGCACCTTCGGTGGAGAGGAGGCTGGAGTGTTAGCCATACTGGTTCTCGGGAGACATTTCAGGGCTTGGCAGGCAAGGCTGGGCAACACCACTCTTTCTGAATCCAAATTAAAGTCAGCAGCCCTGCTCTCTTGTTTTCCATGACCAAGCTTAATCTAGCAGTGAGATCTTGGGACAAAAATTTTAAATGCTTGAAATATGATGATTTATAAATGTTTCCTCGGCAGTCTTTCCATGCTCCTGCTTAAAATAGTTTAGAAATCCTCAAATAATTCCCTCTTCCCCTTGTTAACTTTTACAAATTCTCACAGCATTTATTTGAGGGTTTGGGAAGCCCCAAGTGCCTTTCACATGCCTGTGAGATAAACCTGAAAGGAAAATGCGGCCACTTCTTTCTTCCAAGAAAGACTTTGCATGCACCTCAGGGAGGAACAGAAAGCTCCTTTCCTGGCTTTTCTTGCATGCATTGGACTTCAATTCAGAGAGGTGTTAATCTTCCTTCTGAAACAATAATCTGACCATGCTTTTTTAGAGCTGGAAAATATTTGGGGTCCCTGCTGCCTCCACCTCACAGCGTGGTCAGGCCTCACTCTAGCCTGCAGAGGCTTAGGCTGAGTTTAAATGGGATCGGTCATCGAAGGACTTTCAGATAAACGTCTCTCTTGTTTCTGGAACAAAATGCACTGTGGAAGTGATAAAAGAGAGGTGAATTATCCCTTCTCTCCTTTGCATTTACAGTACACAGTTCGGTTTCGGTCTGAGTTTTCTCCCTCCTTACCACACTCCTGCTAATGCCACCTTACGGTAAATCCTCCACTTTTTTTTTTTCCCCATAGCACTGTTGAGTTGAGGATGTCCAAGGTAAGGTGGCATGAAACCTTCAAGGTCTCCAGGCTAAGTTAGACCTCCAGAAGCGTTTGGAACCATAAGCTGCTGAAAGAGCAGTAGCTCTCAAAGCTTTCCAGGTATCTGAAAAAAAATGATAAAGCACACCTAACTTTAGTAGATTAATGCTAATAGGATTTACAGAATAAGGATGTTTTAGGGAGGGATTTGGATGAATACATTGTCTTGAGGCAAAGGACTAATTTAAGGGCTCTGAAGCATACTGTTGTTAAATATACTTAATTACATTAAGAAGCGATCCATTAAAGCTGTTTTTTTCCAAACTGGCTTATGATGAACAGAAGACACTGTAGGAAGTGTTTGCAAGAGTTTGTATGTTGAAGGATGTTTTAACTGCCTATTTGCTGAATGGATCCTTAGGTTTCCCTGCAAAAACAACCAAGATGTTGCCCTGAGTAATATTTCAAAACATTGAGCCTACTGAAATATTAATGTACACCCTTTGAAATGTCATAATTAGCTGTTATCGCTGGAATAACTGTTATTAAGAAAAGCTGGCTGCTTGTGATTTGAGTGAGAATTACATTCTAAATATGAGAAGATGATAAATTTGGGGTAATATGCACAGAAGTGAAAGCACTACATGATGTGGCAGGCACACTGTTTTGTATAAAGAAAGTAAATATGTAAAGCATGCACTTTTGCATATGCATAAGAGTAGTGCTGTCCTCAGAAAATATATACACCGGAGAGAAGAGCATGAATATTTTTCCCAGCCTAAGGCCACAGCTATGTACTAAAAAAAAAAAAATATGGTTAAGCAAATAGAAATATGTATCTATGTCTTTGGCAAAGAAACAGCTTGCCTCATACTGCTGTTTCAAACAGGGCTACATGCAAACCCCAAACCCAGAGGTTGTGTGATAGATCTGTTTTGCAATTACATAATGGCAGTCAATTCATCTTGAGGTTCATGTCTTCCACAAGAGGCTAAAAGAACAGTAGTGTGTCTTTTGGCTTATAGTTCTTTTTTTTTTTTGGCCTTTCTTTTTTCGTGACTACCCATTATCTGTCCCCTGTGTGATGCTGCTTGTGCTTTACCGCCTGCCTGGCAGGACAGTGGCTTCCCCAGGATGGGCATGCGACCATATGGATCCCAGCCATACAGATCCAAACCACACTAATATATTTACACTGGCTGTGGAAGGAGACAACCACCACCTCCCAGATATGGCTGCTTCTGCCTTCTGCACAAATGCCTGATCTTTTCTCCAGATGCATCAGGTTTTCTCACCAGCTGCTCTGTCTAGAGTATAAGCTACTACCCACTCCCATAGGGAGACATTTTAGCAGGGATATGAGAAAGAAGGGCTGGTAAGCTGAGAATCTGGAAAACAACATTGTCCATTTCAGAGGTGGACAGCAAAGGTGTTTGGTCACTCTGTGTTAGTACATTGGGGAGAAAAAATACCCAAATCTGAATTAATATAGGTTGGACTCCATGATCTGAGAGGTCTTTTCAAAACTTTATTTATTCTATGATTCTGTAATCAACTTCTTTCAAAAACCACTACTCCTGATTTTCAAAACTGCCTTTTAAAGGTATCAATAGTCTAATAAACTCCATTTATACATGTGGGTTGTTAATACTGTGTCACTAACAAATGGAAAGGTAAAAAACCCCTGGGCACTCTGGGGAAAAAATAAAGGTGATGTTTTAATTCTCTGGAAAAAAATGCTCATTTTAATAACACAAACAACAGAATAACAGAAGATAACCAAAAACTTCTATCAGTGTCTTTTCTCTCAAGAAAAACTCTTCATGAAGGGTTTACACCACTACACATTTAGTTTCTGCTTAAAACATATGCTCAGTTCCCATATAGATGAAGGGGAATTACATGACCACTACCAGGGGAGAATAGATCCCAAATACTCACTTAGTTACTGCTGAGTCACTTATGTATATTTGCACTATGATTCTAATTCAGCCTGATGGTAAGGCAGCTGCTTTTCTCGCTTACTGCGTGGCTGCTGCATCTTCAGTGACATTTATGAAAAACGTTGAGGGGAAGAACGTGTCCTTAGAGCTCACAATACATCCAAATTCTTCTATTCAATGGACCAAAGCTCCCCAAAGGTGCTCTAAAACTGCAAGCTAAATCTATCAGCAGATCACATTTTACTATGACAAATTCTATCGTTATCTTTTTTAGACAGTTGCTGAGATTCAAAGTATTTATGTAAGGAAAACAAACCGGTGTTTTGGGCTTTGGAAATGTCAGGGCCCTTGATTCTCCTGTTTATTTAAAAGTGGAAGTGTGCTGAGGGACATCTTTTGAACTCTATTCAAAGGTTAAAACTGATCTTTCATACGGTTTTGAAATTCAAAATACTGCTGTTAAGTGTTTTGACTCTGCTGCATAATCTCCATTTTGCACTTAAATACCAAATACTGTCCAGAGCTGGCTGATCTGCACAGTGCAGAGACACGGGTATTGCATCTTCCAGCCATGAGGTGCAGCCATTTCAAGGGAGGAGCATAACCCCCTGACATGTGCCAGAGCCATTCAACAGTTCAAAGCTGGTGGTGCAGGATAAAGCATTCCACTGCCGTGGTAGGTTATGTCAGCAAGATGTAATTGCCCACACTGGACTTTGCTCAGGACTGCAAGCTGATACTCCCCTCTCATGGGGAAAAAATGTGTAGGGAGAGGCAACAGAAGAGGAACAGAGGAGGTTATCTTACTTGGAGATCCAGTAGGCTGCATGACCAATTTATGGGTTGTATAAGCCTAGGGACCAGTGCTTTCTTTGCTTGGGAGGAACATTTTCCACGTGTACGTAGTTGTTTACTGATGCAGGGAAGCTTTTCCCATGGGCCCTCAAACTCCTTGGGCCAAGCTCCATGGCAGCTTCCTTGAGGACCCACAGACACAACCTTGCAGCATTTGTGTGCCCAGACAGGACTTCTTCTCTGGCCCATCCCAGCTTGGTACAGCAGCCATGGTCTGAAAAAGTGGCAAAGCGATGTGCTGCAGATCCATAGGTACATTACTGGACCATGTCACCCCAAGAGCCTGGGCAAAAGGAGCAGAGGGATGGTGGCGCTGAGTTGGGCCAAGAGGTTGAAAAAGCAGCTCAGATTGTGAGTGAAGGCAACGCAACAATCCTGTGACACGCTGACTTGGGTTTAAGTTCCTGTTTGGCTCTCTACTATGTGTCTATGGCCTTAATTATCAACATCCTATCAAAGAGCTGACTTCACCCTTTAGAGGTCTGACTGGTGTCAGTTTCACAAACTGACAATACTGTAGTTAACTCTAGAGAAGGAAACAAGTGCTCCTCATTAGCCTTCCCAATTATTTTCTAGTAACTGGTGACTAATCATAGGCCCTTCCTTTGAAAACTGTTTTACCAATTGTTGTAATGGTTGTACAAAATGTTTTGTATCTCTCAGAGCACTGAGCCCAAGAAACATAAGATTATGTGAGATGTGCAACCTTCAAAACAATGTCTTCATCCTTCATGACTGCCAGGGAAAGTCTGGAAGCCTGCTCTCTGTGAACTTAGAAACCTGTAGATAAAAGAAAAATCAATGTGCTTTTAAATCAGGATTTTACATTAGTTTCGTGATTGGTGTCATGATTGAATTTTTGAATGTTTGAGGTTGATGATTCTGAATTAGGTCAGACGGTGTAAGTCATTTTCTGTTTTTATCTGCTGGCATGAATTTTACCTTCATGCAACATTTCCTGTTTGAATGGGTAATGCCGACTCTTAGCGATCATTGCACAGGGTTTTAGTCTGCAGTCTAGACAGATGCACAATCCATGCAGATCAAACATCATCTACAATGGTCATAGTCTAATCTGGGTTTTTTCTGGTTCAGAAAATACAGAAATGTAGTCTGTATTTTACTTTTCAATCCAGAATTAAAGAAGACCGTAAGAGTAGTGTTATCACTAGACGATTTTCCCTGTATCTACATGATCTACAATAACAGGAGGGAAAAAACAATGGGCACACAACAACATACCAAGACTCCACCTGCCTCTGATGAAAAATTTAAATTCGAGATATTTTGTGTGGTCAGTTTTTAAAGTTCCATCTTAATGTTACAGAGCTTATGATCTCTACGCTTAACAAATGAAGTCATCCTTGTTTCCTAATGGGAAATAGGTTAAAAAGTATTTAATAGGTGTGACTTTAAAATCAGCATTTGGGTATACAAGGTGATGGACCACAGTTTCCAGTAGAACTGGTACATAATTATTGTAAAATTTGGTGTACTCTGGTATTTTGCTGTCACTCGGCAAATAACCTCAGTCATCGCTGTGGAATTAATTGAATAGTACATCAGTACAATCAATTGCTGCTCAATCTAATTAAAATTAGAATTAGCTGAGAGAAAAATAGTGTGAAGAACTAATGTGGTTGAAAGTGAAATTTTCCTGACTCCATCAGTTATAATTGAAATTGCTGAATGATTATACATAAGAGAAAAACTGAATACCAGACAGCATTATAAATATCAGTGGTCAAATGCAAATATTACATTAAAAAATCTGGAAACACTGAATTCTTAAATCAGAGATGGAGAAAATTTTAACGATACAAAATCATAACTATGGGTTGTTAACTGAAGTAAAGTAAAATTTATTTTAAATATTGATTGTATCACAATTAATTATTTTAAGGAACAAACTTTTTAATAGTGACAAAGTAGCTATGAAAAAATAATCAGGTTTCAAAATACAGTTAGGGGTGTCTTGGTTTTGGCTGGGGCTTTTTAAAGCAATCCCTTTTTAAGCTGCTGTTGCAAAGACAGCAACATGGCAATAGCAAATGGCTGAGCACATATAAACTCAGATCCCCTTCACTACCATTCTTTTACCTTCTATTACATACAAGAATTTGTCTAGAGACAGGAAAAATAATTCAGAAATCAGTGTTCCTAGTCTTTGTTTTCCAACTGTCACTGTCACCCAAGTGCTGTATAGCTTTGGCTTAGTCAGTAAAGCTTTGATAATTTAGTATTCCTGGGTTTTATACGATTGTAGTAAGAGTTCACTGGGATGATAGAGGGATAATTTGTGGATGTAAAGCACAGAGGGCATCCTACACAAGTGGCATTTTTTAACCTTACGGCTTGCAGCAGCAAAGTCAGTCCTGATTTACCTGAAAAATCCAGTACCCAGCTGAAATATATCATGCGCTATTTTTTCTTCAACAAATTTTGGGAGGATCAGTTGTGTTTGTAGTTTTGACACTCATTAGCCAAACACCTTTGTCACACTCACCTAAGTCACTCCATGTTTATCTGTAGTCTGTGAACATACATGGACATATGCATCAGAGCACTCTGGATGAACACTTGAGTCAGTGCCATCTGCCAAATATAGGACCAATTTCTACTCTCAGCAAGAAATAGTCTATTCCAGACCAAAGGTCTGCATGCTTCCCCAAAATCCCAATTTAAAATATTGCAGCTCTTTCAATGCCAAAGCTCTCCTGAGAGGAGATTGCTTGCCATAGCTGTGAACGCACACCAGGCAGGAGGCACAGTGCTGTTCAGCTGGCATATGAAAGTGTCGTGGTCCAATCAATGAGTTATTTGACCCAATACTGACAATGAGGTCTGTTCTAGGTTTGCAATTACCTACACTTTGACTTTCTGTAGAGCTCAACACTGCAGTAAACTGCTCTCATGGGATTTAAAATTGGATGGGTGAGGTCCCTAGCTGACAGGGCAAATTGTTTAGGCAAATGTAATCACAGCTCATTTACTTTGTGTTGATACTGATAGGTCATGATGGTCCTTTTGCAGGTCACTCAGGACAAGACCATTTCCTCTGCCCTCACCCCAAAGAAGAGTTTCATTTACCTTAGGAGTTTCCCAGCAGACCACAGGGAACCCTGCAGAGGGTCCGAGCTTGAGGCTGGTTGCCTTTGTAGCCCCCCTTAAGGGCCCCCGCCAGCAGAGCTGTAGCTGGCATGCCTGCCTTTGCCAGCTGCTTCAGAGCTCCTGTGAAAGCGTAGGGAGAGAGAAAAGCTCCTCACTGTGGGAGGGTGGGTGGGGAAAATGATAACGGGGAGTGGTTGCATTCTCCCCATTCCTGTCCCAAACCTACTAGTCATTGGGCCCTCTCCACCTAAATACCCCTGGGAGGGGAATTCCTGGGAAGTATCCAAGCCAGACGGAATGAAATATGCCTTTATGTTGACATGTTGTCATTCACGTTGGTCTAAAGATGTTATGAACCCTGCTTTGTGCTGGTCCCCACACTGCTCTTTGCCCATTCGACACATTGCCTCACAATGCTGTGTATTTTAATTGTATGTTCCCCTAACAGGTGCCTAACACTGCACCGCCTTGTGCTTTGGTGTCAGTAACTTTGAAATTGTTTACGGAAAAGCTCGTGGCTCCCACTGATTTCATCTGCTCTTGCAATTTCACTGTGAGTCATCCAATATGGTGTGTACTTTGTTTTACTTACAGATCAAACTGCCTGAATTGCATCTTTAGTTAAATTGTCTCAGCTTCCTTCAGGCAAAAAAGCGCAAGCAAATAAAAAAGTTTCTTGCTCTCAGAGCTGTGGAGGTACATTTGAAAATGTTTTTACTTCTAAACTCTTTTTTACAAGGAGGTAAATAAAAGCAAGCCCACCATTGCATTTTTAATAGTGCTTATTTGGGGTCACAAATTATGTGTACCAGAAGCTGGTAGTTCTGGGTGTTTCGTATTTCTGAAACTTTCACACATATTCATGTGGGTGCCCAAAAATCACATTATCCACCCTTGGGAAAGTAGCAGTGTTTTAACACCTCACAGGTGTTATAACATTAGCTTGATGAATGTCCATAAAGCACTTTGAGAACCACAGAGGGAAAGCATTGAAAGAATAGTAATCCCGTGTTTTTTTAAGTGCTTCTAAACAGCCTAGGTCTACTTTCCACTGCATTCAGAATGTTTTTCTTAATTAGACTTGCACTACACTGCTTTGTCTGTGAATCTCTATAATGGGGATGGCATGGTCACTACAGCAGTGCAGCATCTACCCATTTATATTTCAGTCTTAGGTGGGACTTGATCTTTCAAGGGCAGTTGGGAAGAAGCAGCAGTCCACAGCAGAGCCTGGAAGGTCTGCAGAGGGACTCTGCTGAGATGGACACAACTGCCCAGTCCCCTTCTAGCCTAGAGCTTCACTTGCTGCCTCTAAAAGTCAATCTCACACTCTTCTTCCAAAGCTGAGCCTGTTGAGAGCACCGACTGCTGTGAAAAACCTTAAGCTACACTTTCAGGGAGTGTTTTTGCTATGATTTGTTGAAGCCAGGAGGTCACCGAGTGTGCATAGCCCTCTCTGAGCAGGGATGCTGTTAACAAGCAACATCAGTGTTGATTTTAAGAATAACACATTCAGGTGCAATGGCCAGGCAAAGGGAACGTAAAGTTATTTTTCCCACAATTTGGCTAAAAGTGTCATAATTATGTCCATTACTTTATCAGAGTTGTTACCTTTGTGGTTTTAAACAAGAAAGCCTCGTCAATTTTCCACTCAATGGAAAAGTCCTGTATGCTTTGAGAGCAATACACCAGAGACAGCATATAATGGAAATGTCATGGCGTGCCAGCTTAAAAACAGAGGAAAATAGCTGAAGAATTAACTCTCAAAGGACATTTTTCTTTCCTCCTTTTCCTTTTCCTATTTTCCTTTTTCCCTTTTAATTTCTTCTTTCTCTCTTTTCCTTTCTCTTTAATAATATGCATATTAAAAAAGGGTTTCAATCTCAAATAGGCCTGTATGTCTTTTTTGCTATGATGAAAAATAAGGACATAAAGCAAATCCGCTTTTCAGTTGTCATTTCCCAGGTACTTCCTGCTTATGTCTTCCATCAATGTAACATTCTACATAAGCAGAATAAAGCAGCTTGAGGAATATATCTACCAATTAGTTTCTCTCAGTTAGATGAATGCTGTACTGCTTTTATGTATCTCTAGGTCAAATTGTGATCTACTTATGGGCCCTCACCTGGCAGTTCCTTGCCTTCTAAAGGGCAGGGTGGGCAGAAGGGTCTTGGTAGGCTTGATCTCTGCTGCCCACATAGATCAGCTGAGATAGTGCCAAGGATGAAGCAACCTGTCCCATTCAGAACTGCGTTTGGTCGCAGTTCTTTGCCTGCAGCAGTGCAGAAGTGTGTGGGTTTGACCAGTGTCACCTAAGAACTCCTTCAATCAGATTAATTATTTGCTGACCAACAACAATTGATTATCTGAGACAAAGGTTAATGTTATCCCAGACATTTGTGGTGTCTCTAAGGCTAATTCCTAGATTAAATCATAAGTGTTTATGCTCTGAAAGAAAACATTTCTTCAAAGCTAGGAGAGCATGGATCTAATACAAACATATCTCCAGGAGCTACCATTTGAGCTGTATGTGACTATTTGTACAGATGCCTATGCTTATATTACCTAATCTTTTTCTGATAAATTTTTACTGGTCTTCTTTCTCAGATGTTTGCTAATATTTTCACTAGCGGAAGTGGTCACTACGAGCAAGCAGGGCCCAAACCCGGAGCTCGGCAGTGTGTTCCTTATAGAACACATATGGAACCTGTGGATGCAGGCACCACAGTGTTCAGCTAAGGACAAAGAAGGGAGGCAACGTGTGCCTCTCCTCCTTTCCCAGTCCTGCATCCTGCTTATACCAGCTCTGGCCCTGACTGGAACCTCCCTTTGACTCACGAGTGTGGCATAAAGCCATGTAGAATTTGCTGTTGTTTGTTTTCTTCCAGGTTGTTGAACTGAGGTGACTCAAGTACAAAGCCAACATGTGAGTGCTGGTGTCACCATGAGATACAGAGAGAAACTCTGTGGTGGCACGGGTGTGAGAGATGGGTGGAACCTCCATTTTTGGGGTCACAAAGTGGTTATTTGACTCCCTGGGGTTTGTGATACTAAATCATTGGGGCAAAGGGGTCAGAATATGAACATTCTCAGCCAGCATCTTCTGCAGGGAGCAACCTGGCACCAAGAGACATGGTGTGTGAGCATCTCGTAGAGATCCCTCTCCTGTTCCTCTGGCCAGGATGAAGGGATCCTGAACTTGCTTTGCTTACTAGGAGATAGAGATCTCTGGACTTTACTGACTCCCTCTTTTCCGTGTAAGTACCTGACATATTACGCAGTGGCACTACGCACCCTTTCTGCTACCCCATAAATTTGCCTTTACCTTCAAAAACAAAGGTGGAGCATATTCATAGTCAAAACTGCTCCGTTACCACTGCTGCCTCCTGTGGTGGATCCATCCAATGGTTGTGTGCCAAGCCTACTGTGACAGGCCCTCAAGGCAAACAAGTGATGTATTTTTGGGTTGCAATCACACCCAGACACGACAAGAGTATCAGGGATGGTCCCAGACACGTGCAGGTGCAGAGCTGGCAGCATTTAGAGACTTGTGAAATCAAACAGGAAGGTATGGATTTGCAATGTTAAGTACAGGAATCTTAATAATACATAAGCCTTTTTTTAGTCACTTAAACCTTTCATTGGGTCAAGCCCTAAGCAGCTCATTAAGTTGCAGTCATACAATCAGGAAGCTGAAGCAATGTCATGTAGAGCCTCTGCCCCCACATTGTCTATCCTGAACAACTACAGGAGTGCAGTGAGCCATCCTTAGCCACCTAAAAACTACTCCTGCAAGCTATTTCAGGGCTACTCAAAAAGTATATGTTCATGATTTGTAAGTGATTGGAGAATCGGCCTTCCAATTCTCCCTAATTTTCTTGAACATTTGTTCACTGTTAGAGTAGGTGTCTAATTTCTTCAGATTAAATTGATAGATGTATTTAGACAAGAAAAAATCTACCACAAGTGGCTAAGTTTACAGATTTTTATGTATTAGGAACAAATCCTTTATGTACATTAGGTGGAAGTGGATTTGATGAAGAAATAAAAGTCTCCAAGTCTTAGGAAATAGCACTTTTTAATTAAAAATTACAAATAACAAACAACTGCAGAGACAAAGACAGAATCTATATTGGGAAATTAGTGGAAGACGGCAGTCAGGGAAGAGAGAGGCTGGGTGTAGGATTAGTAAATTAATTCCTCTAACTCCTCTCCCACAAATAAATCAGTGGAACACGAATGACCCTCATTCTGGCTGGGAGAGACAGCAGGCAGTAATCCTATCCCTTCCACCCGGTTTCTTTCGCTCGCAGTTACACCCCTGGCCCCAGAGAGCAGAAGCCCTGGCTCACCCTGCCCTGCAGCTGCTGCCAGCCCAGGCAGAGCCAGACACAGGAGCATCACGTCCACTTTCAGCTCCCAGACTGAACTGCACCTCCTAAACTTACGTGTTTGCTGTTATTCCTACATGGTCTTCCCAACCTTCATTTTTCAAGGAAGTGGATATATTCTGATCCAAATGATTTGGTGTATTCAATAGCACTTCCATTCATTTTCTGCTTGCTAAATGAACGTGTAATCACTATGTCCAATACAGGAAAGTGTTCAAGGGGGATGTTCACACTAGGATGACATAAAAGAAAGAGTATGTATGCAAGAAGCAATTTACATGGGCATATTTTTAGGTTATTTTGTCTCCTATTACAAATGATGAAGTGATGCTATTTAGACTAATTGAATATGATCACTAATTTTTTCATTTTCATGAAGTCTGAGGCAATAAAACATACTTTCTATAAAATAAAACCATGAAGTGCAGACACATCTCATACATCCCAGGCAGGAAAAGAGAGAAGGCATTTCTACATTGTGTACATACACTGGACTCCTGCGTCTCTAATTCATACACAAGAAAATTTTGCCTCAGGTTTAAGTGCTCACTAATTCATACTTTAGGCTGATGAACCAAGTCTAAAATGTTAAATCTATCAATTAGAATAAACATGATCACGTTGAAAACCTAGGTCAGAACATCACCTAGACTAGAGCAATGCTACAGAGGTGAGAATACGACCATGGGTCATGTTGTCTGGATAACTTTAAATTACAGCCTTGCTCAAAGCAATAGTCTTTTCTTCATGATTTCCTGTAAAATATCATCTATATCCATAGCAGCATGGGAGCAATAATGATACAATCACTAGTGCAGCACAAATTAATTTCTGAACAGCTGTCTCATAAGGAAGTCCTCTTGGAGAGGAAAAAAATAGCTCAATAGGCAAAGTCCACTGCATTTGCACAAGGCCAGGATGCTTGGGCTGCACATGCAGCTGGAGAGTTGTAATCCAAATCCTTTCTGCACGTGACTGGAGCGTGCTCAGGGCTGCTTTGCCAGTCTCTTAAGTGTAGTCTTTCCCAGAGAAGGAGCAAGCAATAGGCTGCTGGACTCGTTGCAGCCAGAGTGCAAACAGGTTTCTTCAGGCACCGAGCCCAGCTGTCCGTGGGCGAGCAGGCGTCCTGGCACCAGGACTGCAGGAGACAGGCTGCCAGAGTACACGGCCTGGAGGTGGAGGCCAAGCCCCTGGGGAGCTGTGAGGGCCCAGGGATACTGACTGTTCCTCTGAAGAAACATTTTATCAAAGCTGATTCTGGTGAAATGTAGGTGTCCCTTTGTTCAGCAGAACAGTAGCACAGCCAGGCAGTGCAGCTGAAAAGGTGTGGGGTCCTCCAGGAACAGCAGTGCATCCCAGCCGAGCTGGAGGGGCGGTGAGTGGTTTCAGCATGTCCTCTGTACCATGGGTGAGGCCAGGGTGACTGCAAGGACAGCCCTGGTTGACCTTGACTGCAGTCTGTCCTCTGGCTCGGTCTGAGTGGTGTGATTAATGCAAGTCACAGTGTGGTCAACCCTGCCTTGCCTGCAGCTAAATTGCACAGTGCTTGTGAGGGACATGGTACTAAGTCCCTGTGAAATCTGCCTTTCCCCAGCACACCAAGCTTTCTGTGCAGAGGGCCCTGGCCTTGCTCCCATCTCCAAATTCCCCTCTACAAGAGAGCAGAGCATTTGGGGAAAACACTTCTCTGTGTGCATGTGTGTAGGAATGGGCGATGAGGGCTCCTGCACATCCACCCGCCGCAGCACCACTCCCACACACAGCCCGATGCTCACAGTACAGATGGAGTTTGAAAACACACAGGTAAAAAGACCAAAATAAACCATCCTCTCTAGTACTGATACATCTCTTCAGTTTAGTCTAAACCACTCAGCCAAATCACAATATTTTGAGAAAGAGAGCAAATGTAAGTACTCATGTCCTTATAGCCAGTAAAACAAAGTAAGTGCAGCAGACAGCCGGACATAATGGACAAACAGTCCTTTGGGGAAGACTTCCCAAGCCAACCATTAAATTCAATACATTTTTCCCCGCTCACTCAGGGCTCCTAAAGAAAGGGTTGATCTCGGGAACTGAGGAAATGAGATAAAAAAGCTACTGAAATTTAATTTCGTCGCAGAGTAATTCTTCCATAAGCTGCATAAACTTTTCTTACCTAAATAAATATTCTGGGGTGCACAAGTTTTTACATTTCCAGTGTGACTCTGATGGTAACCTTTGTCTCTATTGTGACTTCCCAAGAATCTCAGAAAATAGCTGGTACATTTACATATTATGTATCATCTTGAGCTAGGCAACACTTGGGAACTGTGAAATCTTCCAAATGTTGATAAATACCGGAGTCTTAAAAAAAACCGAACAAAAATCCCAAACTCCAAACACCAGCCTCCCCTCCTCCTCCCTCCAGCTCTGGCTGCAAATATTTCAACTATATCAAGAAAAAAATCTCTGGACTTTTTGGTGACTTGATTATAAACATCTCTGCCTCTTTCCTTGTCACTGCCTAATTGGTTCTGCCTGGACAGGCCACATATAAGCAGTAAAGAAAATAATGAGGTAATGATAAAAGCGTTTAGGGCACCTAAGCTGTAAAGCATCAACTTAAATATCAGCTATAGTGGCATTATGTAGCACTTTCAACATATACAGTTCTATTCATTGCTGGAATATCCCATGAGGCAGGTATACTTTATATACAGCTACATTTAGGACAAAGAAATTACAGCGTGCAGCTGTTAGGAGACTTGCCTTTGATCAAAAAGGAATTCATTATCAGAGACAAAATTCAACACAAAGCTCCTGATTCCACTGCTCCCACCCACTGTCTCAACAAGAAAATACAAATACTTTTACATTCATAAAATAAGAATCAAAATTATTTTGCTTCAAGTGCTTTTGATGTCTCAAAAGTATTGAAAAAAAATAAGCCCAGCCCTCAATTTCTTACTTTGCCCATAATCTAAGCGAATGAAAATACCCATCCTTTAATTGTTAACCTTACATATTTGTTATGCAGCAGCATAGGGATGAATAGCATCAGCTCTTGACAGGTTGAGATGGGTAAATTCTTACCTTCTTGCTCTGTCAGAGCTGGCCTTTGGAGAGTTGGTTTTCAACCTTACTTTCCTCTGTTAAATGAACAACTCAAATCAGATGGATTGCCTTGAAAGAAATTAATTTATATTTCTCTGTGAGATTCATATATTTACTTTCCATTCTTGAAAGAAAAAAACCCTCTAAATAAAAGCAGAAATCAAAATAACAGAGCACAAGCTGTGATTTATTCAGTCCAGCATCAGAGAATCAGTTCTCCAGTCAGAAGAGAAGATGGAGAATTTAGAAACAAATTTGTCCTTTTCATTCAAAGACAAGACCATGAATCAGTACTTGTTTACATACAATCTGTCTTGCTATACTTTGTGTACTTTGTGTGCTTTGTGTGCTTTCACCCACACATCG
The DNA here is from genome assembly GCA_013397115.1 of Edolisoma coerulescens. NCBI lineage: Eukaryota > Metazoa > Chordata > Aves > Passeriformes > Campephagidae > Edolisoma > Edolisoma coerulescens. The sequence continues at coordinate 953,167 of VWZW01005957.1, forward strand.
CTCCACCTGACCTGTTCTTGTTCAGGTTTCATGTAGAAATGTCCTTGACAACAGCAATAAGCGAACTAAACATAGTTTTGTAGTATTTAAATTGTTTCATTAAGAGTGTCAATTAAAAAAAAGATACTTTAAAGTTAACCTGCTGGAAAGAAAGAGGATAAAATCCATCACCCATATAGATTTGTTTGGGGTTTTTTTTCACTCTTTAGAGCAGCCTTCAGCCCTGCATCTGTGGAGTTAATTACCTTTGACAGAATTTTGCTATCCTTTCACTTTTGTTGTTAAAAATAAAGTCTTCCATCATAAAATAAGACCACCATAAACTGAATCACAGGCCTCAGCTTATGATTATTGCTACCACCAATAATGAAAAAATTCTCTGCTGTACTGGAACAAATCCCACAGCCTTTTAAGTTGACTGCATGAATAATCTGTGAAGTCCCCTATTTTAAATTTTAACTAACATTGCCTCCAAGTTTTGAGAGCCTTGAGAATTTAACAGAGAAGTTTCAATTTATTGCAGCCTGAACATGTTTGCAAGGCCAGGAATAAGAAGAGTCCTTGTATAAACAGCAGGGAAGAGATGGCTCCAAGCTGTCTACCTGATGCATTCACAAACCTTGCAGCACCTGCTGGTGCATACAGGGGCTAAAGTCCCTTCCACACTGCTTTCCCTCCTCTCCTTCCCTGACTCATCACCTCTGGTGGGTGACTAAAGACAATAGTCTCAATAAAAGCATTGTCATTGAAGGTACAGGAAATACAGTGGAACTAAAGGTCCAGGTACATTTTTGATCCAGTGACCTAAAAATTCAAACCAAGTTAAACAGATTCATTTATAGAATGAAGAGGTTTATATTGCTAATGCTGGCTGTGAGCATACTTCTCTAGTCCTGCTGAGTGGCTCCTGAGTCACTCCTGAGCAGCTGCCCCAAGAAAATGCCATCACCTTTATGAATTCATATGAAGTGAATTTTACAATTAGAACAGATATATTTAACAACATCTGCAGGTATAAAAACAGTTGTAGTCAGAAATGGAGGGAGATACTTTTTGATATTATTTTAAAAGAAGTGATTTTCTTTTTTGCACATATTGAAGAATGTACCAGAAAAGGTGCCATCTCCCTGAAGTCTTCCGACATCTTATAAGGGACAAAACCAGTCAGAAAGTAGTTTTGGGGAAATCTGTGAATAATGGTAATACTTAAGTAATTCTGTTCTCTGGAATAGTTTCTGAAGTCTTTTTCATATCTTAGTGAAAACAGTAACAACCACTTTTGCTTATAGATGAGAACTGTGACATTTAAATCAAGATGTGACTCTGACAATTTCCATCTTCCCCTACTTTGGAGGGCACACTTTTGGCATGGACTGAGTATATAGGAGTTGTAATAAATACACATATTTAAAACATCTTACATAATTTGTGGACTATTTAGCATCTATAGCAAAACGAGGTCTTTGAAAAAAAAAGAATTAAAACCAAGGATGAAAACACAGCTCTTCTGTAAGATTTCCATCTCTGCAGGATCTGGGGAAAACACAAAAAGTTTTCAGCAACTACTCTGAGACGCAGATGGAAAGGAAAGGACTGGAGCAGAAGCATGTCTTAAAACAGACATTTCCCTAGAGAGACACAGTTCTTTGGATCACAATATTCTTACATCAGTGCCTGGGGACAGGGGTCAGCAAAGCTCCAGAGCTCTACTGGATGGCATCTGTAAAACAGATGGAGTGTAATGCACCCATATTTGGGGCAGGGAGCTGAGCAACAGATGCCTGTATGGTGAAAGATCCTTTTGCAGGTCGAGTGACAAATACCACATGCAAGACCTGCAGCATCATCAGGGCAGAGGAGGGTACAGCTTCATTTCTTTGCCCACAGCTCCATCCCTGAACATAAATGTCAAAAAATAAAGACTGTACCCTCAAAAGTAGTCTAACACAAGAACTGCATTTTTAAAATCCATATTTCCAACAGAATCTTATTAGAATTTCATTCCCCAAAGTAAAAGAGTAACAATATTACAAAAATAAAGACAGAAAGATGAATTGGAATAAAACATTTGGGTGGAAACACTGAGCTGTTGCCATGACTAACGGAAACTAATTTATTTGCTTATACATCCTTTGTAATCTCATTTTCTCCCATGTGACGGCCAATGACTCATTGTTTGTTTACTGATGAAGAAAACATACTTTCTGCAATCTGTACCAGGAAGGATCTTCTCTGGACAGTCTCCATTTGTCCCACACCCAGGAGTGGGCTGCACCTTCTCTGCAGTGCCCATTCAGTAGGTCCCTGCAGACCCATGAGCACCAACCCTCAGCATCTCAGGGCAGGGGAAGGAGGAGGAGAGGCACACACATAGGTGCTGCCCATAGGGACTGTTGTGGGCGAATAAGGTATCTTTTTGCACACGTTTTCCCAGTCTTGGTGGTTCAGGAACATTCTGGGCAGAGAAATGTAATGTTGGCAATGCTGCTGGAAAAGTGGTAAAGGTGATAGTTTGTAGGCAGTTCTGGTGTGCTTTCTCTTCTGTATTTCTGGGCTTGACAAGTACCAGTTCAGGCAACGCTACCAGGAAATACACATGGGGACTTGTTTGCCTAATCTTTTCTTTCCTTTCCCCTCACTTGCATCCCCATCCTGATGAGCAGAAACTGAAATGAAAATATAATTCTCGGGTGCTTCTTCAAGTCAGCAGGCAAAATAAAAAGATCTCCCTTGAAGAATAGAAGAGCAAATCATAATTTTTGACAGATCAGCCAGCTGCAAGAATCACCTTGGTAATCTGCCAGCCTCTTAGGAATGAGAACTGCTCATTTGTAGGTGTGTCATGTAAAAGGCTGCTACTTTCTTGTTGTTGACTTGCTTTTTCCCCTTCCATTGCCTGTCCTTCAAAGAGACTTGCTGGACCTCTCAGGGTGGTAATTAGCTGGTGGTGTACACCAAACAGCACATGGAAGAACGTGGCCCTGAATAGTAGGGGTTTCCCCAAACCACAGCCCTCTCTACCATTTGAGGTGACAGTCAGCCTCCGTCATTTGATGCGGTGGCTTTGTGTCATTCTAGGGTTCTGGTTATTAAAAAGCGACAAAACTGCTAACAGATAAACATATGAGATCATCAACTCTCCCATTAATTAAAAGGGAGTGTTTCAATAAGAGTGATAATTAACTTAAGTGGAAATGGGATACAAGCCTTGTAGTAGGACTGAGTACACCAGGGAAGCCTTGGGTGCCAGGAGGTAACATTAGTCACCTGGGAAATCCTGGGAGCACCCTTGAACAGCAAGACTAAGCTGCTGGAAAACAATGTCCTTTGGTCTAAGCCAGTGCCTGTTTCCAAATCCATTCCCGAATTCTGCTCATGACTTAGCCATGGGCTTGCCTTTGACAGACCACTTCATGGGCCAGTAGCTCAGATTCTGTGATTACAGCATGACACATAATAATAAAGTCCTGGATTGAGAACAGAAAATGGTCCAGCATGGTAATTTCAGGACGGTAATTCTCGTCACTCTTCTTGCTGGAGCTGTGCCCTCATCAAGGAGGAGGTGAAGCCATTGAGAGGGGACAAAGTCCAGCCATGCTGGCCTGTGGATGATACCATGGAGCAGATGTTGCTGCCTGCTCCCAGGAGGTTTGAGATACAAAGGCAAGGCTCCAGACTGCCCATCCACAGGAAGCCCCGCATCACTAGACTCTAGGCATTGCATGTGGGCTGAACTGAAGTAATGCTGTGGAGAGACAATGAAACTCCCCCAGGCTCCTGAACCTGTCAGTGAGCCTTCCCCACTGTGGCTGAATGGCAACGCTGGGCATCCCCTCTCCCAGTCACTCCATTGGTTTACCTCTTTGGGTGCTTGTGTCACTGTTAAAATCTGCTATACTGCAGCAATGAAATAGATTACTGGAAATTTTTTTAGTTAACCTGGACTCTGGCAGTAGCCTTATTGCTACTTTTTTGTCACATAACTGAATTGCAAAAGCATGGAGCTCTGCTCGGCACTGCTCTGAAGGAAGGACACCCATAACGCCTGAAAACCTGATAGTTGAAAGATTTTATGCGTATTCATCTTTGAATCTTTACTTAGATGTAAATTTGGATGGACATATCATTTATCTATCTCTAACCTAAAATACTCCAGGGTGATTGTTCAGCTTGTAAAATATTTAGATGCACACACCCACGCATGGCCCAGTTTTTCAAACTAGGTTTGTATAGCTATATGCCTAATTTGTTAGTGCAACTTCTGTGATTGAATGTTCAGCTGGAAAATAGACAGGCAAATGCTTAGATCTATACATACCAGGCTCGCTCCTTCCTCATTTTTAGGTGTAAACAAGATAAATGTTAAATACTATCTCTGGTCAAACCCCAAGCAGACAGCAGTCTGTGTTGCTTTCTAAAAGAAAGTGGGCCCAGGAACAAACTCGAGTGATCCCGCCACTAAATGCATTAAGTATAAAATAAGTAGTTCTATAAATACACACACTAAAGATGTAAGTGGGAACTATTCAATAGTGGATGGTCACATTCTTAACCCTAGTCTGTGTCACTTGCCAGATGAGTACTGTAACTCCCAAGTTTCATTTACAAGTACTGCATTGCAAGTATTGCAAAACCATTTGAAGATAAACTTGTGCTTACTGTCAAGAGAAACTTCTGAACTTTATTTACTTCCTAATGCAAAAAAAAAAAAAAATTAGCACATTCCTTGAGCACTGGTCGAACTAAACTTCATAAGGGTTTTGCCCAGTATTGTACATTACTCTTATGGACTAACTCAGGGAAGTTCTAAATTTGCATTATAGGGACAGATAAAAATAATGTCATAGACACGGTGCATATATAGCCTATATAAAATAATATGGTATTTATACATCAGTCAGCATTGTGATTCGTGTTAAACTATAGCATGAACACTACATCACTGTAATACAGCTATTAACTATGAGAGATCCTGTGCCTTACAATGCACTCTTGTTCCCCTTAGTGTTTAAGAAACACAGTTTTCCAAATTGCTCTCTCTAATTTCATAGACGTCATCCTTATGGAATTTCTGCTCTAATGTTCACCTTAATCTCTGAAAATTGAGTCTCTTCCAGTTGTGTGAGATATATATACATACATGTTGTAGGAATCCCCTCCCTCCCCTTGGCATTTTATTTGCCCTCTTCAGCAGTGGGAGGTGTAGGGATGTGATGCCGTGCTTCATCAGGGCACAAAAATGTCAGCAGGAAGTATTCTCAACACCCCCTCTGAAAAATCACCCCCCATTTTTCCAGCTCATCACCCAATCCAACTGTGTTGTTGTGGGCACACTTCCTGCAACTCTCACCCAGAAGGATCTGGGATTCATTTCACCCCAAGGAGGCAGCAAATGGAGGAAGCCATAGGCAAGGGCTGCTGTGCCATGGTGTTAAGTTATGATGCATTTACATACTGAAGGGGGTTTGTTTTTAAATTAAGCTACCTGTACCTAATGAGGCCTTGATGGGCCACAGAGAGTGAAGACAAGTGACTGACTCATTTCCTGGGTCTGGCCCATCACTGTGACTCAGGGAGTCACACTTCACCCCTGGTGTCCCATCCTCACCAGGGACCCATGCAGCGCCCCGTGCAAGTGGGTGCCTCTCCCCAGGAGCCTCCACGTGTCAGGACAAGCTGGACCTGGGGCAGAGATCTGTCTCTGTAGGAGATCCAGCTCTGCAGGGAGGGCAGCCGAGGCCTCTGCTCATTTCGCAGCATGGTTGCCAATACACCACAGGTGAAAATTAGGCGTGTTGCAGTTCCTTTTTGGTTTTGCCGCATATAATGAGCCCTCCTAGCATCTTCAGGAGAAATCACTTCCAAATCCCAGAGAGAAGAAAAAGAGCTGCTTCCTCTTGCATGCACCACCAGGAAGCTGGCTTTGTTGCTTTAAACTCTGAGAAAAATCACTCTCTCAGGAGCAACAAGCACTTGAGAAAGGGAAACCCTTTTATTTTAGAGGTCTGCTTTGGACCAAGAGGGATTGCACCTCAGTGCGTTTCTCTCTTCATTAGCTGGGGAGAGGGAACTTGCTCCATCATAAACCTCTCCTAAGGACAGGTCTGAAGTGAGACCAGGATAGCGAAGGTAACCATGTATCACACAGCCCAGTGATGCTGTCTGCTGCATCTTTCGCTGAAGGGCCTTAGGTGCCCATACCTTAGATTAGCTGACATAATCTTTAGGTATAATGTTTAGATGTTTGGACTGAACTATTTTTCACTAGAGGAATGTAGGAGGAGGTCTAACATCTAGCTAAATTGTGGCGATGGGTATTTGGAGCCCTGGACCTGTCTCCTGCTCCCAACTCCTGATTTGGCTGTGAGCCAGAGGTGCCCAGTTCATTTTGAGCTGCCCAAGGCCTGCCCTCTCCTGCATGGCTTCCAGTCCTATGCTCCAGAGAAACGTGGGTTTCCTGTAGTTCCTGTCATACAGCTGTTAGTCCTGAGTGCATGTCTGCTGTCCCCTGGGGCCATCAGGCCATGTGTAAGCAACTGAACAAAGCCCAAAATTGCTACCAATTATAATGGGACATTTGATGCCTCCATCCTTTGTAGGTATTTGTGAGATTTAAGACTCCCTGCTTATGAGTGTCTTCAATCAGCAAGCTGAGTCTTTCATTATATTGTTTCCCCATCTTAACATATTTTTCCGTTTTTCTGAGACATGAGAAATTATATGCAATTCAATACTAATCCCTTCAATATTATGGATTTATTTAGTCAGGGCAGCTAATTACCAAATGTTTTCTCACATGCTTTTTTATCAACAGCTAAAGTTTTGTCGATGTTTCCTAATTGCCAGCACTCCATCTTCATTTTAGTTTACATAAAACAAAGTTTAAATATAGTTCTGCATCATTCCCATTTCACAGCAATTTATTTTAGTTCCCTCTTTAAAATGGTTTCTGCTTCCTCTTTAGCACAGCACTCGTCTTATCTGATGCCCCTTTGGCTGCCCTTCACTTCTTCTGTTTTCTTGCTAGTTTTATCTCTTCCCAGGGACTTGAGCAGAGCCTGACAAGCAAGATTTCCGAAGGCACACTGCCTGCTTCTTCCTCTATTCTGTTTTCTGTTTCAGGGATTGGGAGTAGAGGGGAATGTAGACAGACATGCTGCAATTGTGGTTTCTTTTCGAGTTTCCCAACTTTCTTAGAAACTCACACTGGTTGGCTTGTTTGTTGATGTATTCCATTGCATCATAGTAACTAGTTTTCTTCACACCTTTCAAATGCTCTTCTGTGCCTCTTACCTCCTGTACTAAACATCTAATCCAAAACTTCTGGTTATTGGTGAGGGTCTCCTCTGCAGTGCCTTTTTGGGTTTGCTTACTTGAACTTGAATCATTGTGAATACCAGCATCAAACTTTCCTATTCTTCTCGCAGGCCTAATTCCTCCCCTTGCTGAACAGAAATAAGTCCCTGCTAATATCTTCCTTGACAGAATTCCAGCTGAAGTAAACCCTCAGAACACCAGAAAATTGCAGATCAATCTTCCTGTCTACAGATGTGTGATACTGTTAAAAAAAACCCCCAAAAAACGTGGGAGTTCAAGAAAACATGGAAAGAAGTTAGGGTATTTTTGATTTGGTTCTTTCAGCATGTGGGGCAGGCATCCTTTTATACTTCTCACTGCATTGGAGAGAGAGAGAGGAGAGGAAAGGCAGAGGGGAGAGAGAAAGAGAGAAAAAGAGAGTGAGAGTGAGAGGAGAAGGAAGGAAGGAAGGAAGGAAGGAAGTTAAAATGGATTACCTGAAACATGATGCAGCTGTGTCTGCAGCTTAGGAATGCCTTGATATTTGCAGCAGCTGTAACTGTCATATCACAGGTATCCGGGTGGGGTGTTCCCTGGTCCCTGTATTCCCAAGCTGTGGGGCTGTCAGTCCTGGGATTGCTCAGATTCTCTTGCTGGGCTCTCATCCCTGGTACCCATTCTTCATTTTCCCTAAATAATAAAATATAATAACCTAACTGCCCATATCCTGCTCCCCTTTTTCCTCATCTGATTGCACCAAACTACATTAGTACTCTCTATCCCACCTCTGTCTCCTGCGGCGGAGCCTGGATCTGCATAGCCAGCAGCCACACTACCTGCCTAGGAGAACAGCCATAGGGGCTCTCTCCTGGCACCCTTTGGCACCACTGGGGGCTGCGAGGGGAGGCTGGGGTGATGTAGTGGCCCCCCTCCAGATGGGTCACCTCCTCCAGCAGCCATCAGGAAAGGACCAGCATAGCCAATAGCTGTGCTTCAGGTGGCTTAATACAAGTGCCTCCCAACCTGGAAAAGAAGAAAATTAGGAAGCAGGGAGCTATCAAAACTATAAAAGGTTTTATTCTGGAAGTGCTGGACAGAAGTGGAATGAAGACAAAAAGATAGGAAAGCAAGATCTTTCCACACTAGATCAATATTGACATAATGGAGATCTTTGCAAGAGTCAAGGGCACACGTTTCCTACATCAGCCATTGTAGTAGCAAGTGGTCCCTACTGTTCACATTTAAAAATTGACCTTTTTGTCTTTCATTACTACCATGGAGATCAATAATCTCATGCATGAGGCGAGACACCAGTAACTGTGGAATGTCCAGGGGACAAAAAAAATAAGGTTATGGTACTCCACTGTCTGCTGAAACACTTCTTTGCAAGTGTCCCAAAACACCCTGCCTAGATTTCTTCTTCAATGCAGAGATGGAAGATAAGGCTAGAACTCATCTTCATTCATTCTACACAATTAATCAGCAATGATAAGAGCTTGATGAAGCAACATTAGCAGTAATGTAGACTTTAAAAATAGATTCTATAATTTCCTCCATGTTTTCAGTTTCAGTCTACATTCACGCAGGATGTTATGCAAATCCATAATCATATCCTTTCCTCCCACACACGTGCACTCATAGGAAGGCTGGCTGATACATACAGAAACAAAGCACATGTATGCATCCAGAAACATGCTAGTGTTGAGATGTAGGCATTAATTTTAAATATGCTAACCAATATTTATATTGTTTTCATCATTCTTTTCAAGTGTATATTTCTGTATGTGCTTACATACCACTCTGCCATTACATGTCATGTAAGCATAGTGGTATCTTTACATTAAGCTGCAGACATGGGATGGGCATTGCTGGTGAGAGACACAGAGTATGTATTCAAAGGCGTCTTCATTACATACAATTATTCAAAAGATTTTTGTCCTTCCTAAGTAGACCTCACAAAACTATTGCTGCAAAGACAACTTTAGACTCTATTTAATATCCAATACAATTAGACAGAAAGGGGAAAAAAAGCAGAGAGGAAAAGAAGGAACAGAATACAAAAATAAAACAAGACATATTAAAGAGGAGAAAAGAAAATGTAAAATACGCATTCAGTCATTTTCTCTGTAATAAAGACGTGTACAGTAAGTTTCACCAAAAGAGTCTAGATAATTATAGATACACAGTACCACATCTGAAACCTCTGCCTCACATATATATAAATGTACACACAGAGGCATATATATATATACACATATATGTATGCATACACACACATACATGCATGTAACTGTATTTTCATACAGGCTTGTATCAATGTACTTACATGAGTGCATATATATGGGGTATATAAATGCTACCAAAACTTTTGCAAGGAGAGGAAACCAGTGAAGCAGACTCCTGACTGTCTGACAGAACTGGGGAGCCAGCTTATGTAATTTCTGCCTCTAGTTTGCTCAAAATACAAACGACAAATTTCTGCTTTACATGCTGCTTTTGCAAGCAGTGCCTTACAGGCAGATTTACAGCACCACCAACATCAACAACAGCAGAGTGGGGATAAACTCACAGAAATCGCTGACACGACTCCGTAGATAGAAAATGCCCCGCGGTGGCCCAAAAAAAAAAAATCCGCCAAACCACCCCAGACAATTTCTTGCAATTTCTTTCCTCATCATGTACTAATATACACCACTGTCATGTCTTGAAGGAAATTCAGGGCTTTCTGTGGCAAAAGGAAGGATAAATTGCTTTATATCTGCCAGAAGTGGAGCATGCCTTCTGTCATATCCCCCAAGCTGCTCCAGGGAGAGGATTTCCTCACATGGATTCAGGCAATTATTTTACATTGAATAAGAAGCAGGAACATTTCTGTTTCTGTGACTGAGCCTCCCTGGGGGTCCCTCTGCTACCAACAACCAGGATGTGCAGCTCCTGGGAGATGGGTCTTGAGGGCTGAAGTGGCTTTGACAGCCAGTGTCTCACTGGGGTGCTGTCTCTCTCAGGCTCACTCCGGGGACTTCTCCCCATGGGTGGAAAGGTGGCAAGCCACCCTTCATCCACATCCCAACTGCAGGACAGCAGAAAACGGGGCACCACTGGCTTTAGTTCAGACCTTGAGCCCAGTCTGGTTATCTTCTTCCTCCAATAGAATTCAGTGACTGGGCTCCTGGGTATCCCTGAGGAGAGAATGCAATCACATTCCACAGAGCTCCTGACTGTGGACTGCAGTGTTACTGAGCTTTCCTTTTCTATTAAAAAAAAATCCAAACAAAAAAACCCATCCAAAAAAAACCCCAACCCCCAAAAAACCTCCAGAGGTTTTCTGAAAAGCAGTCCTCAGCAGAGGTACAGCAAAATTTTTCATGCTGGGCAGTGTGCTGTGCCCCTAGGGGTGGGAATAATCCCTCCGGCAGCACCCCAGGTGCAGAGTGGGAGGGAGCGAAGTTCTCCCTGGCCTGCCAGGCACCTGGCAGCTGCTGCTCCCTTCCAGGTATTGCTGAAGGAGTCCCACTGCTGGATCATGGCCATGCTGTGCTGGGCAAGAGGTAAAAACACATCAAAAGATGCTGTCCTGGCTAAAAGGTGATTTATTGCAATTGTTACAAGTTAAAGGGCTGATTGCAGTGAAGCATTCTGCATTTTGCTTTGTTTATTGGCATCACTTTCTATAAATGCAATGGGAAAATAAGCAGTGATTTCTTCCACAGAGTGGCCATTGCATTTCTCAGCTCCACACAGACTCCTTGTAAATTCGATGTTTGTAATTAGTGGCTGAGCGTGTCCCTTGGTATCTCTGATGATATTGTTAAGTGAAAGACAACTGAACTTTCGTCACCAATCTAGTTTTAATTTAGGACATCTCTCTCCTTTCCAAATTATTTGGTTGTATTCATGGACATCAGAGCTTCAAATTTTTTGGAGCACATCCACTGTGAATACTATTTTCTGCAACTTTTATTAGTCTGGAGAATGAATCGGTGCAGAACATGAGGAAAACAAATCTGGACATGTAAACCTTACAGCCTGAATCCACCCATCTGTAACGGAAATAACTGCTTGGGTGATTCAGTTCTACTTAAATTGAAACTCAGGCTGACTGCAAGGGTGGCAAATATGATTTATCAATCTTAAATGTCTCTAAATAGGCATGATCTTCATCTGAGTTTTTGCATTAATTCGTAGCTTTGAAATATTGGGAACATTTTAAATTTTGCTATGTTCCCATGCAGTGGCTGAATCTCAACAGGGATTTGTGCCTGAAGTATGGTATCTGACTGTGCGCTGCCTTACTTCTAAGTGTAATAATTAGTGTAGTGGTGCATTGAGAGCATTTGGGGCATTGCTCAGGCAGGAAGAGAGAGTTACTCTACTTTCACGCAGTAGAAGCAAAATAGAATTGGCAAGCTCTGCAAAGTGATGACAGGGTTGACAATATTACGAGTGTTTGTGCATCAAGAAGTCCTGCTCAGCACTTGGCTCTTCTTGAGCACATTCTGCACACACCTGCACAACCTAACCCCATGAAGAAACCAAGTTTTGGTACTCAGTGAAGAAACAGAGAAACTTTTAGGGAGTTTTACTTGTAAAATTGGTGAAAGATATTAGCTCCTGTCTCAAGCCAGGAGGCTTTGCTGAGCAGGGGTTGTGAGCAGCATTGCTAGCAGCAACCATTAGTAAAGGTCAGGGCAAGCAATTTCTAATGCTGAAGGAGATGGAAACAGCTTCCCAAGGAGCAGGATTCTTCAGTGACAGGGATGTGTCTGTGACAACCATGCCAGGCTTTTGTGACATAGAGGTGTCCTGGGACATCTGGAACACCTGGGACTCTGAGAAAAAAAATGGCAGCGTACAGTGAAAGCCTAAAACTCGCATCAGGAGTGGGAATGGCAGGGAATGGCTCAGTGAGGTGCTCCTGTGTGACACAGCTGTGGGTAAGCAGGTGTTTCTCTTGCACTCAGTGTGTGGTCATTTTTGGCCATTCATCAATGAGAAGAGTGATTTCGACTCAGTCAGCTGTCTGTCTGTGCCCAATTCCATCTCAGTGCACCCCGCCCTGACCACATGTGCTGTTCAAGGTATGGCACCCAGGGAGGAGTAACAGCTACCAGGGCTTGAAATGAGTAGCACAAGTCACAGAATGTGTGACAATAAAAAATCAGCAGAAAGGGAAAAGACCAAGGCTTCAGAAAAAATTACACCACTTAAAACCTGTGTGAAATTCTTGGGGGTAGAAAAAAAGGAATAAAAAAGAGATTTTACAGTCCTCAGCAGAGGAGCAGAGAGAGGTTTGTGCTACTCCTTTGCACAGTGCTGCTCCACTGACACATTGCAGATGTGAGCTCACCTTCAGTTAAGGTCATCTTTCCAGTGCTTGATGTTGCTAATCCTTCTGAATAGTCAGGCCCCAAATGAACCATCTCCCGAAGGGAGCTGTCAAGCAGTACTTGCCCACTTAATTGACTAAGACCTGTTCCTAGTTTTTTAGCTGGCAATTGATGGATCTAGTATTTGTCTTTCCCCTACAAGATAGATCAATTGACAAGAAAACTATTTAATGACAAAGCTTCTAAATGCTTGTCTAAGTTCTCTCCGCATTTTAATAGTGGAGACAAGTTGTTCAATCAAGCATGGCACCAAGCGCGGCAGCGTTGAGTTGAAATGTATCAGCCGCTCTGAAGGAAATGCTTCGGGTCATGCTGTGGACAGAACATCCAGAGACACATTTAATGTGACAGGCTTTAGTATCCAATATCTATGAGTTTGGGTTGGAAGCAAGCTTGCAGAGCTGCTCTAAAATGCCAACTGAGCTCACAAGCACACAGACATATTTGTTGGTTTAACTCCCAAGGGTGCTGTTGTGATTCAAGAAGTGGCATGAAGGTGCAGATGGGCACTCCGTGCCTTGTAATAGCCCTGTATTTGTCCTCCACTCATTTTTTGCCTCCAGGAACTCGGCATTATTTCACATCTACACAAGGATTTCACTGGCCATGGTGCTGTTAGGCAATCCTTTCTCACAAGGTTTCCATGTTTTCCCTACCTTTACTAGTTGGAAGCACAGTAGCTTGCGGTCTTGCTGAATAGACTTTTTATTTCTAAATCACTGCTTTTATACATTTAAGAATTTGACAAGGAGGAGATATTACATTGGTCTGGAAAGTTTTCAACCATAGTCTGCTAAATTAGTAAACCCATTCATAATGAAACTTGACTGATTTTATACTTTCCATACCTTTTGGGAATGTACCTAACTTGCCAGCACTCAAAGAGGCAGTGTAAACTTTTCAGTTTTTACTTAGACTGTGTAGTGTTTTGGTTCAAGGAGAGCCCATCTGGCCCCTTGCAGTAATAGCTCACTGAGAGAAGAGGTTGCTCCAGTCTACCTTTGGGTGTTCAGAAACAGTGGTGAGAAGGTGAGAATCTATTTTCTCTGGATTAGGTCCTGCTTCTCTCATTCAAGCCATGTTCTCATTTCAAAACTGAAGTTTTCAATCTAAGGAGGCTGCCACCCTCATCCAGTTCAGACAGTGTGAGAACACTTTTGTGCACCATGTTATGTGTCAGAGTGTTGGCTTATGTGAACTGAGTTAGGAGCTCAGCAGCAGCAGAATTGAACCACAATACCCTGCCCTTGTTTCAGAGAAATGGAAGAGTAAAAGCAGCCCAGGAGTAAAAGCAGCCCAGAAGCAAAATCATACCTTACCCATGGGATTTTCCTAGTTTCTCCTTGCACCTTCTGTATAAAGCAGGATGTGGTTTTTAGTCCTCCATGTTAATGGGTAGTCTGAACTAAAGACCTCAAAATACAGCCTGCTCCAAAACTGTAAGTGGTTAGAAAGCACAATCTATTGCACTGGTCTGAAGCATGGCACTCTCCTGCCTTTATCCATCTTTCTCTCTCTATCCTCTCTCTCACTGGGGTTTGTTAATAGAACCTGTCTCACCTTTTAACATGAAGTTTCTTTGCCTGAAAGACAGGATAAGTCTAGTCAGCATACCTATGCACTCCTCATACCTATCTAATTGGAAACAAGCATAATTTCCCTGCAAGTTTATCTGACCAAGGAAACCAAACAGTGACTTTCAGATCCCTCATCCGTGTTGCTCATGCAGTACAGGGCAATAACCAGCCCAGAAAGGGCTGCTCTGTCACCACTGATGGGAGCCTCATGCTCCAAGCCGAGCCTGCTGCTGTGCTTCAGCCGCTGACAAGATTAGAAGCACTGTGACTATCACTTAATCAGCTTTCTTGCACCAAAGCTTTGTCAGCCACAGATTCTCTACAGTTCACCAGCTGTCTCATTATTTACAGTGTCTTACAGTAAAAATTTAGGGCTGACAAAAGAATCACCATACAACTTCCCATTTTTGTACGTGTAACAAATACCTGCAGTTATATTCCCTTAAAGGCCTGAAAAGTCATCTGAAAATTGATTTTGGTTTTGGGGAGGCTTTAAGGAAAAAGTACGAACCCATTCCTGGTTTTGAGGTAAAAGAGGGTGAAATAGTAAATAAACTGAGTGAACCACTTACCTAACATTGACTGAGTGATTTGATCAGCCTTCTTTGGAGGAGAAAAGAGAAAGGAGATGGTTTGAACACATCTAAGAATAAGTAGCCCAGCTGTGTGCAGGCAGATGTGCTCCTCTTCCACCTGCCTTTGAGAATATGCAAAGCACACGCACTCATCCACACCTGTTTATGTAGACACATCCTGACTTTTGAAGCTTCAAATTTGGTATCAAAATAATCCCTTCTGTGCAGAGCAGGTGTTTGCAAAGTTGCATACAGTTCATTTGTGAAAGAGTCATTCTGAAAGTTTGGCAGTGTGCACAGGCCCCACAGAACAGGCTGCAGAGTTGTGACCACTTGTTGACTCTGAGTGCATACAGAAACTTCCTGTGTGTGGCTCACCAGCCTTGTTACTCATCCTACAGCCATCATTGAGCAAGTCATCTTCTCATATTCAGGGGAAGTCAAAATGATAGTAATGCTGAAAGTAATGCATTCATTAACTGCAGTCTAGTGGGGCTGCCTGTGAACTTCTGAAGTGTGAGATTTCGTTACAACGACTACTTGTGCGCAAAGCTGTGGATGCTCAGGTGATTCACTGAGGAAGTGCAAACAACCTTGTTCAACTCATGGTCGTGTTCCCTTCCTGCCCCTGTTGACTGTCATTTTGTGCAAGGGCTTCATCTGATGGCTTGAGGCCTCAGTGATTTCAGGTTTCTATCAAGAGTGCTATGTATAAAATCGGACCCAAATAGTCACATTTACTAGCCCAAGAGGTCTTTATAATGACACACCTACACTATGACGAGGCAAACAAACATCTACATTCCTAAGAAATTACATTCTTTTAGGCTGCGTTTGTTCAACCACACTGTCCCAAATCTTTTATTGGCAATACTGAATGCCTCCCCTGTGAAGTGCCTTTTCCATTCATGAGTGCTTAGACAGGTTGGCAGAGGTGTCACTGGATACAGACACGCACACCAACGACTGGCTGGCAAAGGGTGAAATCCAAAAGTAATTGGAGCCAAGAACTGTGGTCTCTTTACTGATCCTCCTTTCCACTGGTTTTCAATATTGGATCAAAGCATTGTCCTTGCTTTGACATCCTTCAGCATCTGTACTGCAAATATCAATAACCAACCTGTACACAACACTGCTCAGAGAGGTTTGCTAATATGGCATTTAGAAGTAAACTTTTCTTCCTTAACATGACTGTAAGTTGTTATTTCATGTGAACATATTTTTTCTGCTCTGGTATATTATCTAGCCCTATTTAGAATATCTTCCCCCTACCTCCGCTGAGAATGCCTTGCTTTTCTAGTTGAGCTGATCCTCCACATCCCTTTGCATTTAGAACAGATGAGTAACATGAATCCTAAAGGCTTTGTCTGCAGTCACTTGCAAGTTGCTGAAATGCTTGGTGCCTTTAATTATCCCAAAAGTGAATGTTGCAACATGACCGCACCACCTGCATGGTTTGGGATCCAGAGCTGTGTTGGCTGCGTGTATGGTACTCACAAGGTTTGCTCCTCAGCATCATCTACTATGCATACATACATATGCATTTTTGCAAGACAGGGATTGCTCTATCCAATGCATGCCGTGCCATGCTGGAGCTCTCCCGGCTACGAGCTGATATGTCTCAGTGGTGCAACGCAGCTTTGATCCCAGAATCACTGTAATTATGTTACACTATTGCTCCCTCTAAACTGCTTAGCTAAGCTGAGAACCCATCTACAAGATGGTTTGGATTGGGTGACATCTTGCTCCCACATCACTGCTGTGCATCAGGTGGTAGGGCAGGTTTGCTCCCAGACAGCCCTAGACCTGTCAACCTCACTCAGCTGGTCCCACTTCCAAGCTTCCCGGCTGTCGCTGCTCCCCTCTTTCATTTGCACCACAGCACGGGCACTGCCTGGCTTGTCAACCAGAACTGGATGCCTTCGCTCTGCTGTCGGCTGCTCATCTGTGCCTGGGCTGCGGCTCACAGAGCAGAGCGAGACCGCCGGGATGGACAGAGCTGGAAATATCCCTCCTGCGCTGGATGGTGCATCTCCCCCGCCGCCCAGTGTACCGGCTGCTTTTTGCTGTCACCTGGCCCAGTGATGGACATTTAAATTGGAATTTAGAAATCATGAAGGCTGCAAAAGGCATGAGTCTCTGTGGTGGGGAATTGCATGCTGCATAATGGGAGACTATCCCGGTCCTACTCACATCTGCGATGATAATATTTGTTTACTAGTTTAGGCAGAGAAACTGAGCCAAATAAATTGTCTGCTTTGAAAAGCTCACTGTCATGATTATTATCACCAGGACAGCGCCTGAAAATAAACCTGTTGAACACAGGCAGACTACGTGAGAGTGTGCCCAGATAAAGAGGGGATTACTTGGTTTCAAAATCCCAGATGGGTAAGCAGCAGAAGGAATTTGGGGAGCTGCAGATATTCAGCCGAAGCATTTTCTGCCTTAAAAAGAGAGGAAGAGAAAGATGAGCAGGGTGGGAAGGACTACTTTGTGGCTGAGGGTCTTGGGAGTTCTGGCCTTGTTTCCTGGCTCTGCTCAGGATTCTCACATAATCTTGGCAAAAGTCAATTCACCTCTCTGTGCCACTGCTCCTCCATCATTACATGGATTTCCCCTCTCCAGCACTACCCTTTCTCTCTTTCTCTCTCCTCTATCTGCCTCACCTGCTGAGACTATAAACTCTGCAAGGTACAGACAGCCTCTGATTTTTGATTTTTCTCTGTCTGGATTTGATTGTCTCTGATTTGATTTGTTTCTGTTTGTACTGTATCCAGCAACCTCAAGCAGAGACTATGGATGATACCATAACAAAAACAAAATACACAGCTGAGTTTTTGAAAGCTTCTGTGTTAAAAAAAAAAATAAACAATTCTGAAGTGCTTTGCTTCTGATAAGCCAATAGTAAATTTTAAGAAAATCTGACTTCTTGTAACAGTGTAATGGGTTGGCTTTAGAGCCAACACTTACTGGCAGTTTCCTATGGTGTTACTACATGGATTTTTACATAACATTTTTAAAGTTGTAGGCTCTGTCTTCTGTATTTAAATATTTGAATAAAGTCCTATTCACAGGGACTGAAAACTTGATTTTGCTAACAGTCAGCAGAGCTGTCTGCAGGTAAAGTTCTTGTTAGCAATAATCCTGGACATGTGGCTGTTACCTCCATGAGCTGGATACCAATTGTCTCATGGGTGGCAGCCCTCTTCCTGGCAAGGTCCAAGTTTCCAGAAAGCCACAAGGTATCAGTCAGAAGTTTCATGTATTTTCTGCATTATTGATGTAATTTTCTACATGATTGATGTAAGTTTGAATAGCTGGCATTAACCTTAGAAACTAATAAAAGTTTATTCAGAACCTAACATCAATTGGTAAACAAGGGAGAAAAAAATGAGAAAAACGTACTCTCTTCATTTTCATCCAGAAATGTTTGTTTTCTATTATCAACAAGCTTCCTAGCAATAAGACTTGATTAGGGAAAGAGAAGATATATATCAGAGCATATGGATACACACAGTTGCTGTTGATATTTTATGTGATATTCTTCTGACATAGCAGGAACATTTTCCAGGCAGTAGCAGTTTTATTTAAGGTGAATTTCATAATTATTTCTGCATTCAGGAGAGCTGTCACATTGCCCAGAGATGTACGAAGGGCTCTCACTGTAGCCTGTGCCCCCCCACCAGCCAGACCCCTCTGGTGTCTGTTGTAGCTCTGGGCTTCCCCAAGGTGCCAGGACCCCTGCTGAGTGATGGGATCCCACAGGACGGATGGGGCAGATCTGATCCCCCAGCCTCACATTTTAAGTTGTTTCCCAGCTGACAGGCAGACTTTCAGGCTTAACTCCATCAGGATTAGAAAGAGTTTCTTGAGATTTTTATCTCCAAGGGATTTGGCCAGAGTCTTTTTTCTCTTGTAGTTTATTTAGCCCTCTTTAGGTCTCTTCCTGCTTTCCTCAGGTCCATAAGCAGATGAAGAGCTGAGTATAAAGCCTTGAATTTGTGTTCACTCTCCCTTTTTAGCTGGGGAAATAGTTTCTCAGTGGAAAAACAACCAAATCTGCAACACAGCCAGAGGTGGTGAGCTTGAAACACCACTCAGAACTCCCAGGACCAAGACTTGACGGAAACTCCAGAGTCTCTGCTATTCAGCTTTTCTCCAGCTGATAAGAGAAGAGGCTTGGATCTATGGTCAACAGTGGTTTATTACTTCTGTCAGGTGGGAAAGGGAACTAGGGGCTGCCAAGTCTTTCCAGTTCCGGAGAGATAATGATAATATTCACAGACCTCCTGAGCCAATGGCAAGGGCATCTTTGCCAAAGCCACTTTACAGAACTTGTTAGAAAAAAAACCTTGCATGAACAACTTAAAGAATGACGTGAGATAAACCAGTCCCTTTTATGGGCTTTATTTATTTATCTATAGATCCAAGGTAAGCATTTGGCCAAACCAAGATTTCACATGGCCCAAATTCAGCATCTCAAAACAAGAATCGGTGATAATCTGCCAATCGCCAGTGCTGGAGCCTCCTTGCCAGGTTCATTATTAAGTACAGACACAGGATAGATAAAAGCATGTTACAGTGCTGAGGCGGTTGGCTACCATGGCACTGAGACATGAGAAGTAGCTAGTGCAAAGCCAGCCCAAGGAGTCAGTGAGGCTCATTTGCAAGGGAAATGCAAATGCAGAGCTGATTGCATTCCCTTAAATGGGAAAGTGTGTTAAATCTGATAAGCATGCTCTGAGTGTCTCCTAAGCGTGGGCTTGTCTCAGCACTTAGTTTCTGTTCTACAGCGGGTGAGGGAATGAATGCTGTTCTGAAACCCTGCACAGGTGAGAGACAGCAATTATTTCCCCCTACTTCTTCCAATATCTGCATAAATTAACATGTAGATAGCCTTTGTATCTCCAAAGCACTCCACATATATTAACTAATTAATGCTCGCTGTACCCCTCTATATTAAAGAACGAATTATCCTCATTTTGCTAATATTGAAATTCAAGTGGGATGATTAAGCGCCTAGGAGTGAATCCAGCTAAGCAGTTAAGTTGGCGAAGTCAAAGGGACTAAAAATTAATCACACGTTTAAGATCTTTGGTGGACTGGGACCTGGGTCTTGCACAATGCTGAGTACCCAGTAGGATCAGGCACGCCCAAAGCCACACAGGTACCAGCTACGAGAATCTGACATGAAATTGCTCTCCAGGAGTTCAGATCTCCGGCCAGTGCCTGAACCCATCATACGCTTTCTAAACAAAGCTAAAAATGAGCTGTCTTCTGATACATATGGTCAGACAAGGCAGAAATCAGAAGACATACTTTGAACAAAACCATGTTGCCCAAATATAAACGGTGTATGTTTTCTTCATCACCACGTTTCCGGTAATGTAACACATGAGTCTGGCACTTTCCAAAATCCCGCTTCTCTCGATCGTTACTTGCAGTGCCTATGGCAGAAAACATGGACTGCTACCTGCCTTTTGCATATAGCTCTTGACAAAAATTATCACATCTCCCCACGCTCATAAAAACAGAGTCTGTTCTTCCAGAGTTTTGAAATCAGTTTTCCTGGCTTCACAGCTGCAACATTGCCAGCCAACTGATCTGACAGTATTCTCAGGAAGAAATTAATTGTAAAAAGGATTTAGAAGAGCCATGCAGACAGCAGGGTTTAATTACCTTCATTTGCATATTAGTTCTTACAGGCAAAAGAATGTTTTTTGGGGCAAATTGTGGAGACCCTTACCTGAACCTTTAGCAAGTTTAATCAGCTTCAAGTTCAGGAGTAGGCCCAGATCAGACACCCAACAAAATATGTGTGAAATTTTTCCCAGGGCTGCTTGAGTATGTCTCCCCTACGGATTTGCTGCGCTTTACTGATATTGCACAAGATTGCAAGGTACGCTCATAAGCAGCCCTCAAATGCTCATATTATATGTCATTTTAATAAGGAAGGGCCTTATTTGGGGACAATTATTAATCAGGACCTGAATGTGTTGAGTGGGGCATTGGGGCATTTTTCTTTTCTAAAGAAATGTCTCTTTTGTTGATATGGAAAATAAACGGTGAGCTCCAAAACAGGCTGGTCTATTGTAGAGTTCCCAAAATTAAGCTAAACAGCTGGTGACTCATTGTTGGGATATTAATCAGAGCAAGATAAAAGAGTGTGCAAAAGAAGGGACATGGCTTGTTTGATGGGGTTATTGACTGATTTTGGATTAATTTATGAAAGAGACAGGTGTTGATGGGGGTGAGACCTCAGCGATAGAAAAGAGTAAGGGCTCAGATCAGCCAGCCCCTCCTGGTGTTGATAAGCTAAAAGGAAGAAAATGTCTGCAAAGGCAGAGGAAGGATAAAAGAGAACAGCAGGGCAGGGCAGCTTGTGCAAGCCTGGTGCTCGCAGAAGGCAGCCTTTGTGTGAGCGGCAATAAATCGGCATGTGTGTGAGGGGTGCAAGGGTCAGAGATAAGGAAACCTGGGACTGGGCAAGCCTTGTGTAAGGAGAAGACCTTTTTTTCCCTGTGCCTACTCTGTGCCAGCTACACTGCTGGCAAAAGAAGCAGGTCTTAGTAGTAAACAGCCAAATCCCAGAGAACTGGATATGGTGGATCAGGCTTCACCTGCCTTTCCTTTTCATGCGCCGCAAAACTGCAAAGCTCAATGGTTCTGTGTAAAATGGAGCAAAGGCGGGGCAAGCAGTGGCGTGTGGAAAGAGGAAGCCACTGCTGATCGCAGGGGAAGGAAGCAAGACACAGAGGGAAGGTCTGGTCCCTGTGGAGACAGACACTTCAGTGCTGCACTCCTCAGGTTCAGCCAGGCCACTGACTACTGCAGTGAGCACTGTAGGAAACACCAAGGTGGAAAGAGTAACTTTTCACGGCACCTGATGAAGTTTAGAAGAAAATTAACAGGAAAGCATAAACACCCTTCTTTCAAAAAAGGCTGCTTAACTTAAGTATTTTGGGGGACAGTAGAATTTCTCTGCACAATACAGATGCACTAGATAGGCATGGCATGAAGGCAATCTTTGTTATTTAGCACACGTTTCCACAGTTCTACTATTGATGTGTTCTCCGCCTCTGAACTATGTAGCTCTAATTTTTCACATGAGTAAACTAGCTTGAATATTGGCATAGAATGTAGAGAAATACACTGAGCATATAGATTTCTCTCTGTCCCTGTAATACTGCATGCATCTCTGGCCTGGATCTCTGGCTTTTCACACTGGTAGCCCATCTCTAATATTGATTTGGAACACAGATACATAGTACATATATTATGGATTTATTTCTATCTTTGTTGAATCTCTGTTGGTTTGAAAAGTAGGTAATCTGAAAGAATGAATTTCTCCCATAACATTGTTTTCTGTGCCTACCGACTCAGGAAATAATACAACAAATATCTTCTAGCACAGCAAGTAACTTCCCTTTCACTGACTGCAACTCCTCCTCCTCAGCATCTGATGTCTGTCTCAGTGAAATGGCTGTGCGCTGTCATAGCAGGGCCCTTTCACAGTGAGACATCCCATCTGTCTTCCTTTCCCACTGCATTGCAAATGTCCCTTTGCTTTAACACCAGTTGCTGAGCCTGCCTTTCGTCTACTGCTGCATGCTTTTAAGTGGGGATGTTGTAAAAAGGTCAGGCTGCTGGGGTTTGGGTTTGCTTCTTTTTTTCTGATGACTTGGAGGTGGCATTAGGTTTTTACGCAGTGGTACGACATAGATTTGTGACAGATGGTGTCTGTAAAGCTTGTGAGAGCGTGGTATCACTCAGAACACCAGTGTGCACTCACCACACCACAGAGCCCTGGGTGGTGGCACATGTTGAGGTCTTCAGCACAGGACAGCCAGCCCTGCTCCTCCGTGACAATGCCTCCAGCAACATGAAATAAGATGGTCATGGTACCACACCAAACCTCAGCTGTATGCTCACAGCCTGAGCTGATTGGATCAAAGGAGGTTCAGTGAACACTTCTACAGATCTGCTTACCTAGCATAGCCAGTTCTCGAGAGCCAGGAGCCCAAAACACACAGGCCTTAAGCTCAAACATTTGTGAGATGCCCCTTTTTTGCATAAAGGTTCAGTTCTCCAGCTTTTACAGTCATGTTGGATTTGGTGTTTGCCAGTGTAAGAGAGCGCCAGGTTGTGCAGCACACAGGTAGGAGTGGGACCCATCTGCCCACCTTAGCAGACCACCCAGTATAGCTGCCATAAGGAAACAGGCCTCTTTCTTTCCACCCTGAGAGGAATATCTAAAACAAGTGAGGGAACTTGTGTCCCTGACATGTCAGTTCATGACAGGGTGATCAGATCACATACAGTTGTCTGTGGTATGGGTATTTGATGAGTCTTGCATTTGGTGATTAATGGGCAGGCTCCTGCCATCACAAAGCAAATAAAAGCATATACAAGGACTGGTTGCTTTGTCTGCCATGTCGTTTCTCTAGTATGATCATGTGCAGCATCAGCCATCACAACAACTGGACTGTACTGTTAATAAGCCGTGACACTCATCCTGTGTTACGAACTTGTTCTGTGTTCTCTTGTTTTTAGCCTACAGAACATTTGCCACATGCCCATTTCATTATCAATCATGCTGTTTGTAATCCACCTCCTTACTTTAATAGGATTTAGTTGTCAAATAGGATTCCCTTTAATTTATAATCAGCATTCGTTCCCTTAGCATCTTGCTGTTCTTTGTTAGCTTCATCAGAATTGATCAAGGGTTGTGGAAGGTTTGGACTATTCCTGAGGACCCCTCCATTGTGGGGTCTCCATGTAGGTGGCTGGTTACACCAAGGTACCATTGCAGCCAGGGGCAGTCTAAGCCTCTCTAGAATTCTACTACTAAATACAAGTGTCTAATACTGTTGGAATCACGTGTATGGATAGAAAATGTGGGGCTGGGAGATATCACACAAGGCTGTGCTCCTTTGGAGCAGTAGTTGGAGATGCTGGGGGTCTCAGGGCTTCTCAGATGGCAAAAAACCCCTGGCATATATCAGGACATCAATTCCTTAGTAGGCAGTGGCCGTGCCCTGGGTGTGGTCTCAGCCATGTGGGCAGCAGAAAATACCACCTTCAGCAGCAACATGCTTCTAGGTAGCACCATGGCTTTTTCATCCAGGCCTTTCTCTTCTGTTTGTTTGGGGGTGTTTTTCTACTTTCTTACTGCATTTAGGGGATACTATCCAAAGCCTTTACTCGCCAGTGAGATCCAAAGCATAATGACATCACTTCTTTCTGTTAAAAAAACCCCACTTATGCAAATAGTTGTCAGTAAAGGGGTTTTGGCTGCATATGTATGCATGTTTCTTATAAATGTATATAAGGCTTTTTATCCCGGTCACCACACCTCACCAGGCTGGTCATAACTTTACCCTAATGTCATCAAACCTTCAGTTCCTTCCTATAGCTGCTCTTATGCTGAAGTTTAATAGGGGCTTTTATGAAATTTTTGAGCACAATGGAGATAAAAATAGGCAAAGCACAGGATGTTCATCAGGGCTTCTTTGTAGAAGAGCCTGAAGCTGCTACCTCTCTTTGGATCCCCATTGTTTCCTAACCTCACCCCTTGAGGGGGAGATGTATCCTTAGCCAATTGAGGAGAGGGAAAACATGCTGCTAGAGGAAGTATCTTACTGTGATTTCTCTGCGGGAAAAATATGTTTCGTTTGCTGTGATCCTTAGATTTCCGGGAGTGGAGTAAGGATTATAATATCCACCTGTCTTCAAATCTCTTTTGCTAGAGGGATGATATACAGGAAACCTATCTTCTATCTATATATGAATGCCAAAAATATCTATGCCATAATAAGCTCCTGATTATTATTATTTATCCATTCCTTGAGAGTTAAAATATATCTTACTTTACCTCACCTCCAAAGTTTTTGTCTAGGGTAGTTTAAGAAAATTTATTTAAGGGAATTTAAGCAAAATTCCCTTAAATAAAAGTGGAGTTGAGCTTATTTTGCTTAATTAGCAATTTTTTTTTAAACGTTGGGGAATAAGAGCAAAATGCAATGAGACTGGTTTAATAGATTGAAAATTATGAGCATTTTATGCTGTGTAATAGGACTTTGAGCAACCGCAACTACCAGGCTTAACAGCTCAAACTCTCCCGGCTTTGAACACTGAAAGTGCTGTTAAATTATTAAGCTTAGTCTCCACTGGCAAGGACATTCAGTGTCGGAAACCTTACGAAAACCTCAAGGCAGTTGACAGCAGATAGTATAATGAACAGAACAAAGAGAAATTGGGATTTAAAAAAAAAAAGATTCTTAAGCTCATCCCTCAGACTGAAAAAAGTTAAAAACAGGAACTATGAAACCTGAGCCAAAATTAAAACTTAAAAAAATTTCTCTTGTAGAAGAAAATTATATCAATTATCACTTCAGGCTGAAGGAAAACATATCAAATCTATTTCAAGCATTTTAATCCCTCATGAAATTACAGACGGCATTCAAAATGCAGGGAAGGAAGTAAAGAATGTAGTGCTTGTTTTATACAAAGGCTTAGTGGTTAAATATAAATCGAGCCAGAGGCAGGAGAGAAAGACGGATGGAGTAGAGGTCAGGGCATTCATTTGGGACTTGTAATACCAGGGAACCAGTTCCTACCCCAGTAACCTTTTAGATACGAAGAGGAGTGGCATTGACAGGAGATTCTTGTATTACACAGCCTGGTGCTTAGGCACTCTGGGGAGGTAAGTGTGGACTCAGATCCACTTTGGTTATGACAGAAATAAGAATGGGATTTCACATACTCTGGGGATTTCTTTAATCTCTGGACTTTGGGCAAAACACAGGAACATGAGTGGCAATACTTCTCTGTCCAGGTTTCATGCATGCAAACCACGCGGTTTTCAGTATAACCCGTTCTGCTGGTTCAAAAGCCTAGATATTAACATTTACTAAAATGTTAACTTTATGTATGGAGTTTCCAAAATGGAAAATATTTATGGGTGTCATACATAGAATTAGTGAAACTTTCAGACCACGGTAATGAGGAAACCTTGATGATATCTGTACCAGCTTCTGAGAGTCAGCTAAAAGGAAAAAAAGCAGGTGTAGGTGGGGAAAGATTATGTCCGTTGAATCTGGGCCTAATTTTAACATACTGGATTTCTGCAAAATCAAAGAAGAATATATTTCATTTACATTGGAGAAAAATATGGTTTACCCAGTTTCTTGGGTGAGTATTAAATAGAGAATTTATATCATGTCACATCATGTCTCTGACCCTACCAAGAGATTTCCCCCTCCCGGCCCCCTGCTTTCCTGCCATGGGACCTCAGCATGGCCTCCTTGAGTTGCCACTGTTCCTCCTGGTTCTTTGCACTCACGACTAGGAACAACTTGCAGAAGGAGCTTAATATGCTGCCACCCTGCTGCCAAGAAGCAGCCTGTGAATCTCAGTTATGTTTCATTTTCTATGCTCACAACTAGTCAAGGTCAAGATGTCCTAAGTGTTTACAGGAGATCACTGATGAATGGTGAGCTGCTCAGACATGCTGAATTGCAGATAGCTGCTTTAACTGACTTAATTAGAACATGCTCAGTATAAATGCTGTGTGAAGATGAATTTTGCTCCTGCGAGCAGATAAGTGGTCTTTATCTAGAGGCTAAATAGGTTGGGAAGAAAATTGAGATATGGACAAACTTCAAATAAATCATAAAAGGAAGGTGAATAAATGAAGAACTGAGTGCAAGATTGAAATACACATGGTGTTTTGACCATATACATATATACTGTGCACTCCTATAGAAGTGTCAATTTTCCAGGTCAAGCAGAAAGAGTTATGAGAGAGTTTGACCCAATTATTGCTGAGACCCTCTGAGGCAATTCAATATTGGATTACTGCTAGTAAAGGGCATGCAGAACAAAATAAAATCTTTGCTAATTGCAGTGAGTCTGCAAGAGCAATTTTTTTTACCATAATAAAGAAAGCCAAGTGTTATTCAGGACTTCTGGATTCTACTCAAGCTCTGTCACTAACAGCAGATGCCAGTAATAAATACAGGCACATTTTCAGAAGTGCAATATATATGGAGTTATGCTCTGTTTTTCCCATCAGACCTATTTTAGAATAAGATATACACTGCAAACTAAAGGAAATAGAGTATTTTAGTTTTCTTCAAAGATATACCTGGAATTTATTAATCAGTCTTAAATGTCTTATTGTTCTTTCTTTTTCTCCTGATCCCTCTAATAACACAATCCTTGATGACACACCTGCCACTCCCCACCCCCTAAATAAGCAGAGTGCTGAGAAGAGTATGGGGGAATCTTTTTTCTGTATGGTGCTGCCTTTCACTTATTTCTAGAATTCAGAAAGAGGGATCCTTTGTTAGAGCAGCAAAGTGCTATTTCATTGCATCCCTAAATTTTTATGGAGACCACTTCTGTCTTTTATATTTTATCACTTCCAGGGAAACTGCCTTATTTCAGCTCTTCCTTCCAGAAAGAAAGGGACCATGCCCTGTAGCAAACTATTACATGGAAAGATCCTGTTTTGAATACTTCTTTTGAATAATTTTATGACAAATTATTCTTGTCTACTCTACCAAGGACACAGAAATGCTGGAGAGACACTTGATAACATTCATCTTGCCTAACCTGAGGCATCTGCCAGGTAGATGTCTCCACTTGAGCTAGACCAGGGTTCCCTTCCTAGACTAATGGATAGAAACACGCATTTCTAGTTCATGAGTCATCTGGTCTGGTTTGGATGATTACCTCAGGACAAGATGAATCACAAGGGAGAAGGGTTCATTTCTCTCTGCTGATAAGAAAAAATAGCTCAGATGGAGACATCTCTTTTGTAGATGCCTACATTTAGGTGAGAGAAATTGCAGCCTCTGAAAGATCAAGAATTAGTGTCTGGCATTAATTCCATAACATCTCAAGGACTAGCCACTTTTCTGAGACCATTTAGACAGTTTGACAGTTGCTGGAGTTCTGTCAAAGATTTTCTGTTAGGGCAAGGCTTTGTTTCCTCTGTGGGTTTTACTCCTAAAAGGACAAAAGTTAGCCTATTAAAAAAACTTTCAGGACAAAAAGAGTTATTTCCTTAGTGCTGAGGTTAATCTATTCATTTGTGATTTTAAAGGAAATCTCAGAGCTTAAGTGCTATAATGAAAACCTACAAGAAGATTGCACCAATAAAAACCACACAAAAAAATTAATTTCTGCAGCCTTATTCCCGAAAGTCTAGCTATACATCTCAAATCATTAGTGAAGAAGAAAGCATTATAATTTTTCCTTGCTCAGTCTTAAAGACTGTCATTTTGATGTAATTTTATTCCTGGGTTCTACAAATTGCTGCTACTTACTTTAAAAATCAAGTTAACTAGAAGACCTTGTAGCTTTTCTGAAAAATGCAGGATTAAAATATTGATGGGGGGTCCTGTCTCAGCTGCAAAGTGCCTGGGAATTTCGAATGTGACACTGTAATTCCTCTTGCCTCACCTTTTTAGAATCATTGAATCTTAGAGTCATTTAGTTTGGAAAAGACCTTTATGATCATTGAGTCCAACTGCTAACATGGCATTGCCAAGTCCAGCACTAAACCATGTCCCCAGCTGCCACATCTACACCTCCTTAAAAAAATCTCCAGAGATGGTGATGCAGCCACTTTTCTGGGTAGCCTGTTCCAAAGCCTGACTGCCCTTTTGGTGAAGAAATTTTTCCTAATATCTAAATCTCCTCTGTGCAACTCCATGTAATTTTCTGATGTTTTATCACTTGTTACTTGGGAGACGGGACTCACCCCCACCTGGCTAGAGCCTCCTTTCAGGTGGTTGTATAAAGTGACAAGGTTGCCCCTGAACTTCCTTTTCTCCAGGTTAAACACCCTCATCTCCTTCAGCTGCTTCTCATAGGACTTGTGCTCCAGAACCTTCATCAGCTCCATTGTCCTTCTGTGGACTCACTCTCTGGACTCCAGCACCTCAGTGTCTTGTAGTGAGGGGCCCAAAACTGAACACAGGATTTGAGGTGAGGCCTCACCAGTCCTGAGTACAGTGGGACAATCCCTGTCCTGGTACAGCTGCCACACTATGTGTGATACAGGCCATGATGCCACTGGCCTTCTTG
Source organism: Edolisoma coerulescens (assembly GCA_013397115.1). NCBI lineage: Eukaryota > Metazoa > Chordata > Aves > Passeriformes > Campephagidae > Edolisoma > Edolisoma coerulescens. Next base: position 982,099 of record VWZW01005957.1, read on the forward strand.
CTCAGCAGCTGTTGACCAGCAACCCCAGGTCTTTTTCTGCTAGGCAGCTTTCCAGACACTCTTCCCTGAGTCTGTAGCACTGCCTGGGACTGTTGTGACCTAAGTGCAGGGCTTGGCACTTGGCCTTGTTAACCCTCATACAACTGGCCCTGGTCCACTGATCCAGCTTGTCCAGATCCCTCTGCAAAGCCTTCCTGCCCTCCAGCAGATCAACACTCCCACCCAGCTTGGTTTCATCTGTGAACTTACTGAGGGTACACTCATTCCCCTCATCCAGGTCATCGACACAGTTACTGAGCAGAACTGGCCCCAGTATTGAGCTCTAGGAAATACCACTGGCACCTGACAGCCAGCTAAATTTAACTCTATCCACCACCCACTCTCTGGGCCCAGCCATCCAGCCAGTTTTTTACCCAAAAAACAGAGCATCTGTCTAAGACATGAACAGCCAGTTTCTCCAGGAGAATTCTGTGGGAGACAGTGTCAAAGGCTTTACCAAACTTCAGGCAGACAACATCCAAAGCCTTTCCCTCATCCACTAAACAGGTCACCTTGTCACAGAAGGAGATCAGGTTGGTCAAGCAGGACCTGCCTTTGACAAACCCATGTTTGTGCTGGCTGGGCCTGATCCCCTGGCTGTCCTGTACATGCTGCATGACAGCACTCAAGATGATCTGCTCCATGACCTTCCCCAGCACTGAGGTCAGGCTGACAGGCCTCTAGTTACCCAGATCCTCCTTCCAGCCCTTCTTGTAGATGGACAACATATTTGCCAACTTCCAAACACCTGGGACCTCCCCGGTTAGCCAGGACTGCTGATAAATGATGGAAAGTGTCTCAGTGAGCATTTCTACCAGCTCCCTAAGTATCCATGTGTGGATCCCATCTGGCCCCATAGACTTGTGTGTGTCTAAGTGATGTTATCAGGTCTATGACCTCTCACCTTGGATTATGGGAGCTTCATTCTGCTCCCTGTCCCTGTCTTCCAGCTCAGGGGTCTGGGTGCCTGAAGAACAGTTGGGTTTGCTATTAAAGACTGAAGCAAAGAAGGCATTGGGCATCTCAGCCTTTTCCTTATCCTTTGTCACTATGTTTCTCTCTCCATTCAGCAGAGGATGGAGATTCTCTGTAGCCCTCCTTGTGTTGCTGATGTATTTATAGACACTTTTAAAATTGTCCTTTACGGCAGTAGCCAGATTAAATTCTAGTTTGGCCCTTCTGACTTTTCTCCCTGCATAACTTCACAACATGCTCGCAGTCCTCCTGAGTTGCCAGCTGCTTCTTCCTGTAGCATCGTGAATTGCGAGTTCCCACAGCCTCCCTGCAGCCCTGCCTTCAGTCCCCCATTGGTTGTCTGTAATCCCTCCCCTGTTCCATCCTCACTGGCTGATTCCCTGTTGATGCCTCCTATATTCCCTTTCTCTATTGGATTATACCTCTCACCCCGCCTCCCCATGTCGCACTATAAAAATGCCTGTAACTTCTTGGTATGTCATCTTACTGCTCCTGCACGTTCAGAAGATTAAACTGTCTGGAATCCAAGCAGCAGATCGCTTCTCTTCACCTTTATCTCTGCTGGTGCAGGCCAGGGGGGAAGCCCAATCGAGTGGAAGCTACATTCTCGACCGCTTTTGTGTGTTTTCCTGCTGTGGTCAGGGCGTAGCATAAAACCCTGGGCTCCCTTCATCCAGGCCCATGCGTCCCCCCAAGCAGCCGGCCTGGCAGAACTGCTGAGAGCATCCTGATATGGTGGCAGCACAGCCACATCTTCCAAAGGCCATAGACACTCCTTTTTTTCCTGAGTTCCAGCCAAACCTCTCTGTTCAATCTGGCTGGTTTTCTTCCCCGCCAGCTTGTCTTTTGGCATATGGGGATGGGCTCTCTGGTGCCTTAAGATTTCTTTCTTGAAGAATGTCCAGCCTTCCTGGACTCCTTAGCCCTGCATAGCTGCCTCCCAGGGGACTCCCTCAACCATCTCCTAAAGAGGTCGAAGTCTGCCACTCCAGAAGTCTGAGGCAGCAGTTCTGGCCCTCCTCCTTACTTCTCCAAGAAGGTAAAATTCATTCATTTGTTGTCACCTGAAAACTGACTGAGGGTGCCCTCCTTTGCTTTACCCAATATGGCCTCCAGCCATCACATCACTCTGAGTTCTTCTCTGTTCATGAACAGTAGGTCCAACAGGGCACCTTCCCCAATTGGGCCCTTCACATGCTGTGTCAGGAAGTTATGAACTTCCACACACTCCAGGAACCTCCGGGACCTTTTCCTCCCTGCTGTGTTGTATTTCCAGCAGACATCTGGTAAGTTGAAGTCCCATACTAGAAGAGGGGCTAGCAATCATGAGACGGCTCCCAGCTGCTTATAGAATATTTCATCTGCCTCTTCATCCTGGTTGGGTGGTTTATAACAGACTCCCACCAGGATATCTGCCCTGTTGGCCTTTCCGCTGATTCTTAACCACAAACACTCAACTCTGTCATTGCCATCACTAAGCTCCAGACAATCAAACCACTCAAACCACTAACACACAGGGCTACTCCACCACCTCTTCTTCCTTGCCTGTCCCTTCTGAACAGTTTATAGCCATCCAGCACTTCAGCTGTGCAAGTCATTCACCATGTCTCCATGAGGGCAACCATGTCATGGTTTTCCTGCTGTGCAATGGCTTCCAGCTCCTCCTGTTTATTGCCCATGCTGTGTGCATTGGTGTAAATGCACTTCACTTGCACTACTGATTCTGTTACCTTTTGTGGGGAAGAAGCCCTGATTTCTTACATGACCATTCTCAGGCATTTCTGTGGTTTCTAACACATCAATATCCCTTGTGTCTTTGCTGCCACATGGATCTCCATCCCCTACCTCCACTCTGTCAGCAGAACAAAGGACATCTCTAGCTCACAGTCCCGCAAACACCAGTGTGCCACCCTAGGCTTATATCTAGAGGGCCTGGTTTTATCCCTTTATAAGAGCTAAGCCTCTGGGAGATAGCCACTTGCCCAACTGGGATCAGGTACCTGTGGTGTTACTCAAGTATTAACTGCATATTAGTCACCCATTAACAGAAAGGTTAAACCAGAACTGTGTGATCAGCCAGCACTCAGAGAGATAAAGAGGGTGTGATCCAAACAACACAATTCGCATGTCCTGCTCTTTGAACATATGCATGGAGAGAAACATTGCTCCTCAGTTCCCATGCATCATGGGGGAAGGACTCTGAGAGCACACACAAACCTGGTGGCCCTGGAAAATGTATGCCTCAGGGAAAGAGTCCTAATTCAGCTTACTATAGTGTAACATAATTTATTGAAGTAGTCACCATTCAGATCACAGCATTTATATTTGTGGCACTCAGTAATGTCTGCAACAAGTGTAAACTGAACTGGGAGTAGGAAACGAAGAGATCTCTAAGAGCATATTGTAAGGAAGTCAGTTCTAGGGAAAACATTATTGCTAAGTATGCAGCTTTAGTGTATATTCAAGGACATCAAAAACTTATCTCTGATTCTGAAAACATATTGGGATTAAAATAACACAGAGCTAAATTAATACTATTGATATGAATAATCATCATAATACAAAAAGGCACAAATACCTCTGTTCTAAATTTATTCATCTGTCTTTGAAAAGATGCAGGCACCCTTATTAAATCAAATGTATTCTGTTTTCTCATCAATTTTGCCTTTCATTTTTGCCGATTTGTTCTTTTTAAGAAAAATTCTTGCATTTCAAATCATGTAGTTCATTGCATTGTTACAAATGCTTATAAATTGCCTGTGTTATATCCACTGATGATGGATGACATGCAGATATTAGATAAGACAACTATTTTCATTCTTTGTATAAAAAAGTCACTATACAAAGTATTTTTAACAGGCATTGTCTGGTTTTAAACAGATCTTTTGATGAGGCTTCATTAAAAGATACTGTAGTAATTAAAGACCCTATTATGCTGAGAAGAACTTAGCAGAACTGTGAAGCTAATATTGAAAAGATGGTAAAATTCAAATTTCAGTCCCGTACATAGCCATAACTGTTATTTGCAACACCAATGAGCCTGTCCCTCAGAAATTCCTCACGATGAACCCTCCTTGGCTAACCAACTGAACACATCTTCCAAATGACAAGTGCCTAGCAGAAAATGCCATTTCCTGCAATTTAAATAAAGGGTTCCAGGGTGCTTTGTATCAGACAGATACGGGATATTGTCTGAGCATACGGTTATCTCCATTCCTACATGATGCTTGTTGACAGCACAGCACTTCTCCTGCCTTGGCTGTTGCGTACATTCCATGAGCCCCTCTTCCAACACACTCACATTCAACTCATCTTTGTTGAACCCTTTTAAGTATCCCCTTCCCCCTCTCCCCCCATCCACTTCCTCTAATATCTTAAATATATACTCTGAGCCTGTGAACTCTGTTAATATGCCTCGGTCAGTCATACAAGTTAAATGAAGTATGAATAGAAGGTAAGTGGAAGGTAATAGGATGGAATTAATGTCGTTTTGGGGGATCTCGATTTCCAGACATCAAACCTGTGTTTCAGTCTCTAATGCCCTGAAAATAAAAGGTCCTGGATGGACACAAATGTTATGTTACTCCTTAAGACAAATACATCAGGAAGACATATTACTATTAAATCCTTTATGCGTTCATTTAATAGATAAAACAACTCTTTCTCTATTCTGAAAAAGCCATACATTGCATCCCATCTGATCCTGATTTATTGGTATTCATCCTTCCCAATATGTGTGGAGTCCTTTTGGCAGGGGCTGGCATTCTCTCATCTGTTGTATCCTGATGCACATCTGCTCAGAAGTGTCACATGTAGGTCAGGCACAGCCAGAGCCACAGACAAATAGTATGAAGGCAGATGGTTACCAACTGCACTATGGGCGGGATGTTGGCTAAACAAGGTAATCACTTGCTCTGCTCTCAAATATATTCACCATTTCAATAAAGATTTTTCCACCATTTTTTGAAAAATGATGGTAAACTCCCGACAAAGAAGATTTCTCTATGGCTTGCTGCAACTTATCATTGCCAACAACCTTTGTTATTTGCCTGAGCTTTAGCAGCATTGTATCGTTCAGTTATAAATTGTTCACATATCGCTCTTCAGAGAGGTCATAAAGGGGGCCATTTTTTGATAAAGAAGGACAGGAAGGAACCCTTCCATCCTGATCTCTAGTGTAAATGTTAAACCCATCACTCATGCCTAGTCCAAAATTAATAACATATTCTAGCAGTACCACTGCAGGAGTTCATCTCTGTTACTTCCCATGTTTTATTATCTTGACAGTTTTTTCTTCATAGCAACATGATAATTTACCGCAAAATGTTGGATCATGCTTCTATTTTAAATGCAGAACCAGAGTTCTAGCTAAATACACTAATTTTAAATCAGTCAATAACCTGAATATGAAGGTTGTTTTATATCAATTAGGATGCTGCTTGAGGTTTTGGTATTTTGGGATTGATTTCCAGTGTCTACGTGATATGTTTAACAATGCTAATGATGAACTGATAATTATAGCTTGGGCTATTGTGTGATGTCTAAAATGTGATGGGTGTTTACTCTGTAAATCTTGAGAACAATTCTGTATCAACTAGTGATTATTTAGCTTCATGAAAGACTACTACAATTAAATCATCAATTATATGTGAAGATTAGTGCTAGTTTCATGGTCATTGTCCTTTTCTCCAGTCATTTGTATTGAATGAATAAACTGGTAGAAAAGAATTTTCCCTTACCCTTCTAAAAAGAGCTTCAGTTGTGTTGATATGCAATGAAATTTGCTATTGAAATAATATTTCAGATTAATATTTACAGGCATTTCTGTTCTGTACACATACATTGATTGGGTTCATCTGCACTGTGCAGACATGCACATTTCTTGTTGGCTAGCGATAATAGTAATTATAACAGCAATGCTAATACTGCTCTTCTGTGTGAGGCGTGTTGATATCTCTGGGCAAAAAGTGCTGTAGAAGAAGTCGGTAATGTATTGTTACATCCGGTAATATATTGTTACATATAGGTTACTCTGTTCTTTGATGTAGTAACATTCTGTAACAACGTTGTCAACACTTGCTACATGATACTATTACAACAATAACTCTACCTTCAATGATTTTTTAAAATTTGGGCTTAGATACAGTAATACTCTGAATATTTTTTACACTTTCTTTTGTTTAAAAGGACAGAACCTGAAGTGTACAGAGAAGTCAGGATTATATGAGAAGATACCATTAGGTGATACCACTATTTATGTGTTCATTTCTTTTCCCATTCTGAGCATGTGTGAATGATTTGACTCAAGTCTTAGATTTTTAGATTTCAAAGCCATGTGATGACAAGAGGCACAGCTCAGCCAAAATTCCTATTTACTTTGCTGCCATTTTCCCTATGTAACATCTGCAAGATCTGTGCCCCACATCAATTCCAGTTCCTTTGATATGATAAGTACTATCTGCCATTTTTGCACCGCTACGAAGTGCAGGAGATGTGCCATTTAGTTGTCATGATTGGGACTACATCTGACTGTGCTGCTCAAGAAAAGCTATCCTCCTACTTAACATCAGTACACAGCTACCCCTACATAAAAAATTCCTTTACAAAAATTTCTTATTCACTGAAGTACCCCAAATTGGTAAACACTTGTTGAAGAGATTCCCATCTGCTTTGTGAGTGCCCCTGTTAGCTGTCGGGATCTGTAAATACAGCAAATGGTATTTTTAATGTGTTTCAATCACATTGTGAAATCAGTTTTTTTGTGAAATGGCTGTTTTATAATATGGCTGGGACACGTACGAATTGGACTCTCTCAAGAGGAGACAAACTGACAGGACACATACTGAGAAAACTGAAAGGTCTGTGTACAACTCCAGATTTGCTGAAGAACTAAAATGATTGCAAAACTGTTCATTTTCCCTTTCTTTTGGCAGCTTATTCAGAATGATGACACAACCAGTATTTAAAGTCAAATGGCTTCTGCTTCTCAATCTCAGAGACAGAGGGGAAAAGCATTGAGGTCATTGAAGTCTACAGGATTTTGGCATTTGATTTCAATGGGTGAGAAATGACTTGGTGATTTCTAAGGGGCATAGAGGATCACAAGCTAGAGAGGACTAGAAACTATGCTTGGGATGACTGGACATTGCATGTGCAGTTATGAAACAGAGCATGGAGAACTTCAGTGACATGCGGGAAACCTTGCAACATATAAGAGCAAGAAGAAAGCAATACATAACTTAGGAAAAAACCACAGAAATTATCCAGTTTCCACATACCTAATGGGAAATACTAATTTTTTTTTCACTGTGCTTTTGTGCAAATGGCTGTATGTTTTGCATGCAGCAGATGCACAAAGACAATTGCATGCTAGGTGCATGTGTGTGCCTCTAAGATCCTGACAAACCAGCTGGTTTTGGTCCCTTGATGGAAGGTGCCACCAGATTCATTTAGCTGTTAAGTACTAGGGTGTCGTCCTGACACAGCACCAAGTCGTGGTCAAAGACACGCCTACATCTCCCCCTTTGGATGCAGATTTCACTCTTTGGTCAGTTCCTGGGGACACTGCATGCTCCGAGTGTTGCTGTCTAAGCAAGTTGCCAATTAGCTAATATTCCCAGGCACCAGTTGCAATCCTGTCTATTCATCTGGGATTCAAAAGGATATTCCAGGAAGAACAGATCCCATTTACAATTTTCTCCAAGGACATTAAGAGAGGAGCTGTCTTTCTGTGCCTGGTCTGTGCTCTGAGGATGTGTTAACCAGGGACAGCAGACTCTGCATCGAACCTGCTGTGGAAAAGTTGGGTTGGAGTGACAGTTCACTGAATTGTCTGTGCCTCTCCTTCTAGACGCAAGCAAGTAGATTAACAGCTGTGTTTGTGAAGTGCTTTGAAATCTATAGATTAAATTTAGTGCCTAAAGTCATGTGCAGTGCTAAACACTTTTATTGTCTTCTGAAATTAGAAACACCTTTGAAACAATTTCAAGCCCTTCTCCCACATAGTCAAATAAAGGAAATTAATCTTGGCCACAATTAACTTTCTATCCTCATTTCTCAACCTGCTCCATCTGCTACTTCATCTGACCTGTTCCTACACTTCACTGATCAAATGCAGTTGCAAGCTTATCCATCATCTTACAGCATAATGAAGTGTAAACCTTTTCTGAATCAATCTGTCATGTAAGCCATAATTTGGAGTTCAAAAGATTGCATCCAAGGCCATTTTAAGCTTTAATCACAACCATGCTGAATGATGGGCTACTTGCCATTAGCAAATGTGTCTCCCCTTTGCTGCTCAACATTCTCAATGAGTCCAGAAATCATATAATTTTAATAAACATTTGGAATTGATCAAGAATAGTAAAAAACCCCAAACAACAACAGCAACAAAACCACCCAACAAAACAAAATAATTTTTCCTAAATGACCTTGTTTAATAGCTATCCTTAATGTCTAGATTCCTATTTGAGGTGAGTACAAGAGAAAACATGATAGCAAAATGATCTCAGTGACCTGAAAGCACATGCTGGAAGCAAAGATGCAAAACTATATGGGGTATTGCCTGTATCCTTTAATTTTGCCTCATATCATCTGTTGTTACGTAAAGACTAGTTCAAAACAGCCTGCAAAAAAGCAATCATACATCATTTCATGCATAAGGCTGAAGTAATCAAGCAGCAATATAGCACTGATACACTAAAGCCAAAACCTGACATCATTGGTTTTCAATACTGTTGTCAGATAATATTAATAGTAACTGAATCCAGCGTCTGGTCCGCAGGAAGGAAAAACAATCTTTTTCCCTAGTCTTCACATCCACAATGTGCAATATTAAATTCAGAATGGCCAAGCTGTAAAATGCCTTACAAAGAGCAAGGAGCAGGGAGGAGCAGGGAGGACCTTGAGGAACACAGGGAAAGCTAGAGGAGAACAAACAAAATCAGAGTTCCAGCTACTCACGAAGGTGAAGAGCAACGAGGATCGAGGCATTCAACAGCCTCACTCATCTCTAAACAAGGTTAATTAAGACTAGATATTTATCACTGTTTTAATAAGGAATTAGAAATGCAGGCTGCACTTTCAAAGAACAGTGTAAACAACATTTAGATAAGTAGAATCATTCAAACTGGTAACACCCAATGAAACACACACTGGCAAACTTGCAGATCTTGCGGAAGCAATATGTGTTTCTCTATCAATTGTCTTCAAGAGGCTCTGGGATGCCTTAGAGAAGTGTAAAGTGGTAATATGGCATACATTTTTAGAAGGTGGAGGACAGTCTGAGGAGCTAGAGCTCAAAGGAATGTAACTTCGGTGTGTAGAGCAAGTTATTGAGCAAACTTATTAAGCAAACACCGCTGAAGCACCCGAAGGATAATACGGTGATTGAAACCCAGCAGTCCTGGAGTTATTGAGAAGAATCATGTCAAACCAATCTCCAGAGCAATCTTTGTGTCAGATCTGCCAGCCCTGTATGGCTGCCCTGAGGGCACCACTGTACAGTTCAGACAACAAATTCACCCGGCCTCTCATCGCCCACTCGAGGATGAGCCAAAGAGCTCTCCAACCTCCAGCCACTGTAACAGCAGCTTGGATATCTAGCTCATGGGTGGACATGTGCACTGAGGGAAAAACACGCTTAGAGTTGTTTTTTGTTTTGTCAAACATGGATGTGTTTCAAATAGTGTTCAGTGGGGATTTACCATAGATTTGGTAAGTTGGATTTTAAGCAGCTTGTAGAATAGAATTGAAAAACAATTTTTTTCTGCCGTTCATAGGTGACAGCTAACTGGGAAGGGATGCAAGTACTTTGGAGGACAGGGATAACATTTTAAATTATTTTGACAAGCTTCAGAAGTGATCCGAGGTCTGCAGGGTGTTCAGTGAAAAGAAATTCAAAAAGCTTCCTTTAGTCATAAGATGTTAATACAGAAATGCACAATGGAGAACCAACAGTAAGTCACCATTAGAGTGGAAAATAATTCAGCAGTAGCTGTGATTCACAAGCTAAAAATGTGTATGCGATGGTGCTGCAGAAAAGACAACTCCCATTCTTGGATTCACTGGCAGGAATGTCATGTGCAAGACACCAGAAGTATTTAACATGCTCTCACCCATAACAACAAGCTTTCTGCTAGTGCATTACTCTATCCAGGGCTGATAACCACACTTTAAAGAAAGACATGACAAGCTGCAGAGAGAGTGAAGGAGAAAAATAAGTATGACAGGAGAGCTACAAAATATTATCTCTGTATAAATTCGAGAATTTTGCTGTGTTTACTGTGGGGAAGACGCAAGCAGTAAAGGAGGAACCCATACAAGCCCTACAGCTTATCAGGTTATAATGAGAGGGAAGGAGATCAAACTTCCTCTGTCTGCTAAGGGCAGTACACAATATAATTGGCTTGATTTGCATCAGTGAGATGTATTTAAATCCTGGAGCCTTTTATGAGAGATTTTTGGGAACAGGTTCAACAAATAGGGATGGTTAATACAGCATCAAAGCAAAAGAAGGTGGAACCACAGCTTTTCTGTGAGGTGCTAGAAAGGGCAAAACTGCCTCAGAAACCATTGCTCACCCCAAAATCCCCCTACTACAGGGAAGCAGAAAGAAACCCCAATTAAGGAAGTGGCTGAGAAGCTCTTGAATGCACTGGGCAAGGGGCAGCTGAGGAGGAGCCCTGATCTGGTGGTCTTCCTCTTCAGGAGACAGGCATTTCCCCCAGCCCACTGAAACCCCACCGTGGAACTCACTTGAGACTTGGAGGCTTGTGTTTCTGTGGCTGTTGACTGAATACAATATGTAAATGGCCTGTTCATTTTTTCTCTTGCTGCAAAGGTGGAGTGATGGTAGTTTTATTATAGCACAAATGTTCTTCAGTAAGGTAGTTAATGAGCTGTCAAGACTTCTGTAATAAACTTCTCTGTCAGAGTTGTAAGTAATAACTCACTGCAAAATGAGGCTTACTTTTAGTCATTGCTCAGAAATGTGTTTCACCAATTTTGAGAAATAAATCTCATCTTTTTCAAGAGTCCTATCTCTCAGTAAAAACAAACTGTGAGATTTTCCCAGAGCAACAGGGTAGGGCTCTTTTAATATGGATATAATTGCTCCCTTTTGCTTATAGTGGAAATATGTGTGCTTCAGAGTCGTAAAAAAGTGGAGGAGATTGGGAAATTCTGGCTCATCAGTACAATTATTTCTGCCTCATGCCATTTCCCTTTCCTCATGTGTGCTCTTCCTGAGAAGACAACTAATCCTGGCCACCAGTAACTGGGAGTGCACAGAGCTCCAGAAGGGTCATGATGGTGCTTTACAGCAGAGCACAGTTGCTTGTCTTGACATTTTCTGAATTAAAAAAATGTCAGTTTTTATTTGCCAGCCCCAGTCCTTTCCTTCCAACATTCATTGGTCCCAGCTGTGCTCAAAGGGGCAGGGAGAAGAGATGAAGGTATTTGTTGTAAATGATTTGTCTGAAAGCCCATTTCCTTGTGCAAGTGATGTGCACACTGTTTACAGTCCATGACTTTTATAACTGTTTAAAGTTTTACAGCTTGGATATACTTCAGCTGGTTTTCTTCCTAAGCTTTCTGCTGCCTTTCCAATTTTCAGGTCTTATGGCTGGTCAGAGAAATCATGTGCTAGTATTTCTTGTCCACAGGCTGATCCAGGCTTTATGGTCAGGAAAATTCCCTCCCTGGTTTCTGATTATGTTCAGATACTTTTCTAGTAATTCTGAAATGTGTCTGCAAATAATAAAATTTCATTTTGAGGAAAGCTGTGAGTGCCTTTTTTGAATGTTCACACAGGTGTCAACAGGGATTTTAAATTCTGCTTACCTCTTGCAAAACACAGAAAGTTTCCTGCGTTAGTGCTAATGAATCAGCAAATACAAAAGGCCAAAATATTCCAACAAACCTGTGTTGCACCCAGCAGTGTGTGAGCAGTGCCTCTCCCCCTGCCTGTCTCCCAGCTCCTGTGTTGGCACGCTGACGGCTGCACTGCTAACCTGGGCATCTTCTTCCCACTTCATGGGGATCCTAATGGTTACCGCCTGCATTTTACTTAGCAGGAATGTAGCAATATTTCTGCTGACTCTCCCACTTCCTTCTCTTCCGGAGAGCGACTGAGGGACTGAGGTGTTTTGCTTATGACCTCTGGTGGTAAAAGGGAGACTCTACAACCCCTTTATTTGCATCATAAATGACCATGAAAAAATCAGGTAGCCTTGTTTTCTATCAAGAATTAGGATGTGGCTTAGCTCGGCATGGTTTCTTATCAAGCACTGAATTTTATTTAAGTACATCCTTACATGATATTGAGTCGATTGAATGAATGTTGTCATGCAAACAGTGTCATCGGCAGAGACACAATGGGGGACGCAGGACCTGTACTTACCTGCTTCTCGAGTCCTTGCTCTCCAGGAGTGTCCTTGCTCCACGACGTTTTATTTTATGGCATCTCCTTCTCCAAAGTATTGTACAAAAAATTATACACTTTATTTAGCACTGAATACTTTGCTTGTAAAATTCAATTTCTTTCTCACTTCTTGAGCCCTTTGCACCAGATAAATTGTGAACCTGTTTGCACCCAGGCAAATTTGTAGGCAGGGTGGGATCTGGACAGAGTTTGGTTAACCAATCTGCAGAACTGCAGTGAAGTGTGTACATACAAACTGTGCATTAGCTAAGTGTATATAAATATTAACTACATGCTACTGAGGGGGATGTTGTGGAAAATGGAAATCAAATAACATACAGACATTTGCATAAGAAAGGCAGTGCTGGATACAAGCCAAGATATCTGAAACCTAATCTTGTCTTCAGACAGCTGGCAGCTCAAAGCAGCTACCAAACCATTTTCCTCTTCTGCACCAGCCCTAACTGTTGCCCCCATCACCTGCTTATTCTATGGAGGTGGGTCCTTGTGTCTCTGTTGTCCAGTGGATTACGCCCCCAGCTTTACTTGAGGGAACAAAAAGGGACAGTTTTACTCCTGCTCAAGCTGCCACCTTCCTGAGGGGCAGTTATATAAAATTTCACAGCAATGAAGTTGCTCACTGACTGAGAAGGGGACAAAACAGGGCTCTAACTCCCTTCCAGACCTTACATTGCAGGGGAAAACTCAGGGCAGGTATTTTTTCCAGAATCAAACAAGCCTCTCCTAAACCACAAAGCAAAAATGAGGTGCCATTTCCCAGACATTCAGCAGAGCAGCAAAATCCTTCCTCTGCAAAGTTTGACATGGAAGGATAAAAACTAATGACACTGAAGGAAAGGGATGAACTGCAGGAGTGAGCATTTTCCCTGCAGAGACCTGCAAAGAAATTGGGTCACTGCAGTGAGCCTGACAGCAGGGCTTCACCCTGCCAAAGCATGTCAGCCTACTTTTAGCCCTGTGTACGTGTAGATCCCTCTAGTCTGTCCTTAGTTTTAAGCTCATTGACTTCACTGGGACCTTTCCTTTGCTTAAATCTTCATGTTTCTGTGAGCTAGGTCAGCAAAGACGGCTACTTGAAGCTCTCCCTCTGCATTAATGAGGCTAGATGTTTTTGAAGTAGCCTTTTCAGAAGTTACTTTACAAATCTGTATCTTACATTATTTGTGTTCTGAGAAAGGCAACATCACTTTTTAGTGAAATGAGGTATCAATGCGTCTGTTCCTGTGGCAGCCACAGGAAGAAACACACTTTCTTCTCTGAAAAGTCAGGGACTATACAATTTATTTTCAGGCTAAGCAATTAAGTTGCATTTGGGAAGAGTTTCATAGTAGATAGCAGCAAAGGCCTCCCAGCAGATGGACACAAAGTTTCCATGATATCTCAGACATTTCATTGAAGACTCTCCAACTCAGAAGTCACTTCAGTGACATGTTGAAACGTCCATGCCCCAGCTTCAGCACCTTTTTACCAGGTGCTGTGGGCTCAGAGAAGGGGAGATGCAGCCCAGACTCATGCCTGACCACTACATCCCATCTCATATCTCACCTGGAAGTGCTTGTCTCTGGCCTTCCAGTGACCACAAAGAGAATGCTGATGGGGATGAGATGTTTACCAGGCTCTTCAGTTACATGCATGAAGTTATGGAACATGGATCCAGACTGATGATTCTACAGTGGTTGCAGAGGAGGAGACATCCTGGAGAGCTCAGAAATGAGCTCTGTAAAATGTGGGGTGCTGGGGAGGGGTGGTGGAGGATTTGAGAACTTGCCCAAGTTCACATAGGCTGTCTGGGTGACAGCCACGGATGGGTGCTTGGCTCCACTGCCCTTGCCCTTGCTTGCTCAGAGAGGTGTGAAACCAGCAGCTGTGATCTGACAGCTCTTTTCGAACTATCTGTGAGAAAGAAGGATGAAAAAAACCATCAGAAGCACAGAGATGCCAAGCCAAATGCCCATCTTTCCCCTGGCCATCACTTCCAAAGCCAAGACATTCATTGTAGAAGAAGTTCATTGTGTTTGTATTAGACCTCTGACATCTTCTACAGCATCATTACCCCACGGGAGCTTGGTGCCAGGAGATTCACAAGATTTGTAAGTTTAAAGTATCTGTAATGAAATGGAAGGTATGTCCTCCTTCCTCCTGGGCACACACCACAGCATCCTACAAAGTGCAGGAGCAGAACTGGTCACCTCAGCTTTGCAGGTACATTGCACAGCAGCCTTAGTGCATTGTGACACCAACAGGAGCCCTATAGGATGTCCCCTGTGCAACCCACTCCATATGGTTTTGAAGAGGAGTTTCAAAAACTCCACGCAAAGATGAACAATATAGAGAAATAAAAGTGCAGGAAATCCTTTGGTATTGCTGAATTCAGATTGGACACCTGAAAAGTTTTAGGAGAGAGAAAGGGAGAAGTGGAAGAATAGCCCATTTTCCATCTTTATGTGCAGTATGGGAGACATGGGAAAATGCTCCCACTCAAAGACCATCAGCAGGTGTTAGATATTCACCAGACAGCAAGAGGAATGGAGCCAATTTTAGCAAGGAACAGCTGACATCCCTGTGCCAGGCTGAAGGCCATGAGATGAGGCAGAGACAGGCAGCAAGCTAAATTAGAAAACAAACTGAGCGGCCGATATGTGTGCACAGGCCACGCCACAGCCCTCACGAGTCTAACACGATCTCAGCACAGGAAGTATAAAAAAGGGCACGAGGGAGGCAAGGGTGAAAAGACAAGGACAAAGAGAGAAGGGGGAGAGAAGTGTGCCTCTCCCAGCAGAAACCAGCTTTCCTCTTCTGTGTATGCTTTCGCTATCTTAACATACAAAGCTTGTGGCCAGTCGATTAGATCGCTCTCTCCCCCTTGCCATTTGTATGTCACTTCTCTGCTTATCTCAGATCTTCCCCAGGGCAGGGAGTATATCTTCATGTGCACAGCCTAGCTGCACTGCAATGCAGAGGTTAAGAAAAATAGGAAAGCACTCACAGAGAGAAAACAACATAAAGAGATTTTTTTGGTGAACAATGGAAAAAAAATGATAGTGTCTGAACTTGTTACATTTAACTGCATAAACATATTGAAAGCCTGCTGCCCTCTGTCCCTTTATTATTCCCATGCACCTATTTCCCTAACCTCACTTACCCTGTACAGCTAAGTATGGTGCCCTTTTACTGGAAATAAGCCCTGTCCCTGTCAGTGTTGAGAAGATCACGGTAATGCTTGCTATAAGGGAAAGAGAGAGGAAAATCAGTCTCTGATGTGCTAGCAGACAGTAAAACTCAAGGGTCATAGGAAGCCACAAATCTGCCAGAGATGATTAATTCAGTGGAAAAGGTAGAAGCCTGAAGTTTTTTCTGTTTTCTTTATACTGTCAAATTTCTTTTTACTTGATACAAGGGACAACAAGGGATTAGGAGTGATGTCTGAAAGGAGAGGTCCCAGGGCACAGGAGATACTGGGATGCTGAGCTGTTGCAGGGCAGCTTGCCAGCAATCAGGACCTATTTGAATATGGGTGACACATGCCTGCCTGACATGTCAAAGCTCTGTCCCATCTGTGACATGACATGTTAGGTGATGTAGGATGTGGGCAGCCTTTGCCTGATTGGACAGGAGCCATCTGTGGTGCTGCCTCCTCACCTCCAAATTCATGGCTTTACCTCTGTCTTTGGGACAGCAGAGAGATGAGTTGTGTGAGACCTGACTGTGTGAGCAAGAGTGGACAATTGCTCTAAATGTAAGAAAAGCTTCAAGTAGCAAATCTTAAGAAACTCACAGTCAATGGGTTTTCTCAGCAGCAGCAGCAGCAGCAGCAGCAGCATTTGTTAAGGAGGAAGAACCTAAACATTTGGACCAAAATTATTTCTTAGCTGCTTTCCCCTTTCTAGGAGTGGATTAACCTCCATCACACTGTACACACCACTGATGCCCCCTCACCTTCCAAACCTGTCTTCCCTCTGTTTTACAGCTTAAAAAACACATGTATCCCCCTTTCACTATCAAGACCCTATGTAGCTCTGCCCTTGATCTTTTGATCTTGTCTTCCTATCACTTTATCCTGATAATGCCCTTGGCATCCTTTCACTCTCCATTTCCCACTCTCATTCTGCTGCCCTCCCTTTTGTAGCTCTCCGTGTATGAAATAACCTCCAGAGAAAGGTTTTTACATTCTCATCCTTTCCTGTCAAAAAGCTCACATCTGTCACAGACCTGAAAAGTAGTGCAGTACTATGATAGCAATAATATGCTAGATTGTCAAGATGACCATGATGGACATATCTATATATCTACATAGATATGTATATATATATATATACATATATGCATTCATAAATATATGAACGCAGGAGACCTGTCAAGAGTTTGTAACCAAATAGACACAGGACATTCTTCTTCCTCGTTCTCTTTTCATTCATTTACCCCAGGTTTTGCATTGCCTCTTCATTTTCTCCATGAACTGTTTTAAACAGGGACTCTATTTCCATCACTGGAGAGTACTTAAAATGGAACTAATAACCAGCAAAATAGCAACCAGAGGAGTTTCAAGATTTACAGTTTTTTGCAGTTTGCAGTCCCACAGTTTTTAGGCTCATAAGCTTTTTTTATACTCCTCCTCTTTTTCAAAAATCCCAGGTGTGGTCACGTCCAGGCATGCTGGGGTGGTCCTTTCACATCCTAACCTCTGAGTTCCATCTAGGCATTGTCTAGAGGACTGCTGGTTGACTGACCTAACCTGTTTAGGGAAAACACTGATAAGACACATAGGCATATGGAGGAACAGTGCTCAAACTCATGGCCTGGCCCTGTTTAATTTACCTGTGCAAACATGCTCGTATTACAACCGTTACCCAGTAAATGCTTTTTCTTGTCCCTGTTTTTGCTGGACAAGCTCTCACAGCATTTAGCTGTGCAAAGAAAGTGAGAGCTTCTCATCCCACTCTATCCAGCAGAGCCTGTAGAAAGTGATGCATTGAGAAGCAGACCTGTGTAACACGAAATTCTGCAGGACACTGCTTGTACCTTCTCCAAACGGACTAAGAGGGCATTCTCAAGCACATGAGGCCAAGGTCCCCAAAACACCCAACAGCAGCATCCTTTGAAGACAAACTCTGTCTGTTACACACCCTTTGTCAACCCATGACTTGTATGCACACAGACACAAACAGAAAAAAGGCAGTTCTCAGAACGGTGTTCATAACGAAAGCAGCTGAAGTGATGATGCCAGTTCTTCCACCCCTTCTTCCCCACACGCTTTCCTGAGCCTGGGTGCTGGTCTGCCAGCCTGCCTTGGGCAAAAGAGCTGCCAGAGGTGAAGCACTCAGAAGTGTCTTATGATTTTGCTTTTGAATGTATGCAAACATGGTCACAACAGTACTTTATGATGGACAATCAGGTTGCAAAGAATTTTTGATACACTGAACTGTACACTGTGAGAACAAGCTTCAGGACTCTGGGTGTGCATTGGGGTAGGAATATGATTAACTGAGAAGTGACCTCTGATGAAGTTTATCAAGACCTTGGATCTAAACCTCCCTGAATCTTTGGCTGTGAAGTGTTGTGCGTGGGCTGGTTCTGGTACCTCTTTTCTCCTGACTCTATAACTGACAAATTCACTCATCTTCAAAGTGGGAGAAACTGCTATGACTGACAAGTTTGACCTCTTCCACTCTGCCCACCACAGAGATTCACCATATAAAACATGCCCAGCAGGTAATTCTGTATTTGCTATTTGTGGTTATCCATGCAAGGCATATCTGGTGTGTCATTTCTTGCACAAAGTTTCATCTGGGATGGGAAGAATTTGGCACTTTGAGCTCAGTAATTTTGAGGTTAAACACCTTTCCTGAGTGCTAAAAACAAGTACACATGCATTTAGCTTTGATTTCCCAAAGACTGCCTGTAAACTTTTCCCGTGGGAAGGAAGGACATATACCTGTGATACCAAGTGCCTGACACATCCTTAGCAGGAATCAGCTGGAGCTCACCACACTCTTGCATGCACACATTTTCCTCTGCTAGAAAAAAAAATAGTGGAGGGTGTAGGGTTAATGGATTCCAGAGCAAAAATGAGGACACATGATTTTGAGACCCTCTACAAGACTTTCTTATCAAGACAAACCTAAAGGAACTTGTGCTTTTGCATTATGTTGCAGTGTAACCAAGGAGGCTGAAGTAGTGGGGATTTTGGAAGCTTACCCCGTGCAACTCATGTACCTTGATGAAACAAAGCTTCCCCATGCCTTGTGGTTCCTCAGAAGGGAAGCCCAGGAGCCTGAGCTCAAAGGTTCCTCAGAGTGCCCCATGTCCCTGTCACTGGGGAACAGAAAGTAGGACCAAGTCATGCACTCCATCTGCTCTGCAGTTCGGATGCAGCTCTTCCTATAATTTCCAGTTCATTCATTTATTACTTACTGTGATTGATTTCTGTGGTTATTTGTTCAGTGATGCATCAATAACTGAATTTTATCCAGTTATTTCTCTGCTGTATAGTCTAATAGATAAGAAAAGTCTTTACTTTTATGAAAGCTTAACAGGCATAGAGCATTGATTATTAAAGTGGGCAGGAAAGTAATGTCAGATTGGACGTGGAATGTGTTGGGAAAAAAAAGACTGAACTCTCCATTTATGAAAACTGAAGTCCAAAAATTGGTATTACTCATTTCATCTGAATAACTAAGCAGTAATGACCATGGCACAGGCTATTGCAGGCAATTAATGATCAGCTCTCAGGGTTGATGGCCTGTGAGGAAGTTAAGAGACATTAACCTCTGCTGGCTATTAGTCATTCAGATATTGCCAACTGCTGACTCTGTTGCAGATTCCTTCCATTTTTAAAATATAGGACTTAAATTTTACAGTAAATCATCCACACTGTGGTGACTGTGAGCCAGACATCTCTGCAAAAATAGCAAACAATGAAGTCAGTGTTGTGATGGCCCAAAGACCTCTTGAGGATGTCTTGGCTTCTGTTTGAGTCCGGATGGTAAATTATAGAAGGTGAGAATGAACCTCCACATTCTTCCAGTTCTCTTGGATCCAAGGGCATCCCCTCTCTGGGGGCTGCTTTATTCACATCCACTAGCATGATGTTTTCCGAGAAGAAACTAGAAGGGGGATATCGCATGTTTTCCTTTACTTGTGCATGAGTTTCAGCCCTCTAGGAGGGGAAGAAAGAAATATTAGAAGAGTGGAAGGTACTTGGGAGTTTTGTACATATGTGTNTATTTATTTTGGCCTTTCTTTTAATGAGAAATAATTAACAGAAAACACCTGATCTGCCCTTCACCGAATCTTCTGCAGCCTGCTTCATGATGCAGTTGAATAGTTTTGCCTCCAATACCTTTTCAAACTGCAAGCCCAGGTGTTAGACACAACTTTATAGCACAAACAAGCATAAAAGGACATAGATCCCCCAAATCTTCAACAATCAGTCTGAAGTAGGTGAGGGATAAAGTGTGAGAAGAAGGAACCATAATAATTATTGGTTTTATTTCAAAGGCAGAAATTACTTCTTTTGCTTTTTGTTATTGTTTATCCTGTGGTAAGGAGGGATATCAATATTGTTTTACAACGAACTTACATTAGATAGGATCCACCAAGTCATATTTATTGCTGGTGTAATTTTGCTTCAGACAAAGCCAGCCTAATTCACGTGAGATGGTTTTATTGCTGATCTCATTGGGACTCTTAGAAAAAACACTCTAAAGAGAATCAGGAAAGTGATAATCGCAGGAAAATGCACCTAACCAGCATTTACCACTTCCATGGAAGATGGAATTCTTAGATGCTGAAGAGTTTATTTATCTTGTTATATATTACTGCATCCTCAGGCCCGGAGGATAATTTCTTTTTCTTTGTAAAGAAGAGCAAAACTGATGCCATCAGACCTGGTGTATTGTTGGAACAGTGGTGACCAATTGAAATCGCACCTTTTGCTGTAGCTTGTGTTCTGAAGCTGCATCCAGCTTTCACTCCAATTTTAAGCTGGCCTATTCAGCTGTATATTCAGCTGTAAATCCACAGTTTACTGACAGGTCCTTCTGTAGTACTGCCCTGATGCCTTTTTCTTTTTATTCTTTTTTTCTTTTTTTTTT
>VWZW01005957.1:1002804-1098424 GCA_013397115.1 Edolisoma coerulescens
GGGAAGGGAAGGGAAGGGAGAAAAACACTCTGTTCATAGAAGTCCAACCCAGAACAAGCTCTACTCGTCACCCCTGGACATTACTTAATTGTTTACAAAGAGAAAATGAGCAGCTGGTTATAAACTGGCAGGTTGGTCTGCCAATGCCATGGCAAGACTAGCCTGAGTTTTGCACTGGAAACAACCTGTGCTACATTTTCTCTTTGTTGAGAGTCTGATCTTTTGATCTGTGTATCCAGAGAAGCTGTCCAGGTTATAATTTCCTAAAGTGTCATGTCTAATACATGAGATTTGGGAAGATTAGGGACTAAAGGAACTGGCTGTGAAGCTTCAAAAGAAAATGGCTGAAGGAGGAGGACATGGAAGGTTTGACCTTCCCAACCCTATGAAGTCAGCTGTCCTCTGTCCCTCTCTGGTTTAATTAAGACTGGCCAAATATGCTTGCCTCAGCTGAAATCTTCTCTCTTGGTCCTTCCTGCTGTGATGAATGCAGTGAAAACTCTCAAGCTATTTTGCATCCTCATTAAAAAAAAAAAAAAAAAGCAGCTTCCTTTTAATGGGTAATAATTTTGCAGATGGTTGCATTTCCCTGGCAATTAGATTTATCTTCCTAGGGTTTTTTTACTGCTTGTATTTTCATAGTCTCTAATTTGATAGCCTAAATGTTCAGAGCAGCTTCTCCTGATAATGCTACACACATTGGTTACCTTCAGGTCTACAAACCAGTTCCTGACAGGAAATAACCCAATCCTTCATCCTTTATTTTCTTATTCTCCTTTTTATGGTAAGGTTAAAACACTCAAAGCATTCATATCTTTTTTTTATTTATTACTACAAGCAACAAATCAACTTCAGATTAATTTAGAAAAGTTGCAGTAGATACCGTGTACACAAGAGGGCAGATCTGCTTTTCCTTTCATCATCATCAGTCCCCTGTTGTACTTTGTTCGCCGGTAAGTTCTGCTTTCAGCCGGGTATCTGGGGCTGGCTGTCACAGGAGCAGCAGGGCTGTAAGGCAGGCTTTCAGTCTGAATAGACAATACCATCCAGGGATGGTCTAAAGGCCTTTTATACTGCTAGAGCAATGCCTGTGGGGGTAAAAATACACTGTTATAAATCTTCTTTTATAAGATTGCCACTGTGGTCACCGAACCTAACTTTTTGGCTTGCAATTGTCTTTCAAACCCAAAGGAGCAGGGTTCACACCTGGCTTTCTCACCCTGTCCATCACACTCTTTCCTCTTTTTTCCCCACTACAATGTTGGAAGCTCAGGTATGAGTTCCCACCCCTCTCTGCTGACTGACTATGAAGATTTCATTCAAAAACCTTTTGGCAGGGAGGAAATATCTCTGACGTGAAGGCAGGCCAGGGGTTGTGTGGCTCCATCACGTTGCATGACACGGAACAGAACCCCCAGCATGGGTGACTTGCTCTCCCCTCTGCTCTGCTACCTTGGAATATCACTTGATGCCCGCAAGCCTGATTATGGTTTAACCACCCAAATTTAACCTCCCTGAGAGGAAAGGACAGTGTGTCTGAACCCTGAGTGTTTACTATTTCCTTCACAGGCTTGCTCTGGGTACCAAAATGGGGAGAAGCCACCCCAGAAGGCCCAGGGTGTAGGTCTCATTCACAGAGAAGTTTTCAAACCCCACGGAGGACAAGGGACTTCCCCAAATTCCCAGAATTTATTCATGGCCAGCACTGTGCTTCCCAGGAGAGCTGGCTGCTGCCTATTAATTCCCTGGGGACAGACTGCACCCCTTTCCTTTGGCTCATAAACCACTGCTGGCTTCTCTGGTCACCACACAGCCAGAGAAGTCCAGGAAACTTCTGCAAAACTCTCCCGAGGGATGTAAGCAACTCAGCCAAGGTGAAGGAATTACACTCTGTCTCCCATAAAGTTTTGATTTAACTTAAGGAAACAAAAAAAGCAAGGTTTTATACAATGACATGAAGACATACAGTCTCCACCAAGTGGTCCAAACCCAAAAGGAACTTATAAATTCTGAATAGCACCAAAAGACTTATTATTTAAAAGAGAAAAGACACTTTATACCAAACACTTTTCCTTCAGCATCTAGAGTCTTTTGGGGAGGGCAGAAAAGAATACAGTGTTTACCTTCCAAATGCCCTTGGAGAAAGGTGGAAGCGAGCAAATGGGCTCACAAACCCAGGCTTTTTTAAAGAGCAAAGGTCAGGAAAGCTCATCTTTAAACAAGCAAACTAGGGGGAAAAAAAAGACATCTGGCCACAGTTTACCTGGATACTTTCCTCTCGTGCTCTATGATGTCTCCTGACACTGTCACATCCCTTGTATTTTATGTATGGGGCCGAATATTGTTGTCACCAGTGTCACTTGGTAACCATCCAGCTAAAGGCCACCTGTTGGAGAACATCTCGGAGCTGAATGTCAGCTCTGAAAAAAACAGGGATATAGTTAAAGCCACTCATGTCAGACATAATTAGAGACTTACTGGGACATTGCTGGAAGAGACTCTGGAACTTTCCAAGATGTTGGGTTTCCAATGATCAAATGTATTTGCTTTTCCATTTTAACAAACTATGAATTTGCACTTGTGGAAAGGCTGCTGCACAATATCTCACATCAATCACAATTAGAGAAGTGCTAATCGTGTTCAGGAGTTGTTAATCATACATTAAATTAAATGAGTGACACATGCTCTTGTACAGTGTGCTCACCAAATGGCAAGCCCATCCCAGACCCTCTTGCATGCTCTCTTTGGTAGGCATGTTTGGTCTATAAGTATATAATAATTTATGCTTTTAATTAGATTACTGTAGTGCATAAAATAAGTACCATTCTTATAATCTAGTAGTCATCCTGTTCCTTTTAAGAGACCTCTGCACAGTCAAGACATTAATGGGGGTACTTTACCAATACATTCCATAGTGCTGTTGCAAAATTGTTCTAAGGACTCTCACCCGTTCAATGGGAAGCAAAAAAGGGGGACTGTGTGAATATGACCCCTAAAGAACCCAGCAACAGGAGACAATTAATCATTTATGTTAAACTGGGGTTTGCACTACTAGGTCAGTATAAGGGAGATCCATCAACAGATAAAGAAGTCACATATCCAGAGGGTTTTTTAGACATGGCTAATGGCTAAAATCTTTCTGCAATTGAGAGAGCTTTGGTGGAAGTGTAACTTGTTAATAGTGAAGGTGGGAACACACGTGTGTGAGAGCGTATACACCTGTGTATATACGGAGAGCTGAACGTAGGGGATGCAGAGACAACTAATGCAAATTAGAATATACACAGTGTAGAAAAACAAGAGAAAATACCAGTACACTGGCTGGCTGCTGGAAGAGCATCTAGGGCTATTTACCTGTCCTTATCAGCTCTCCTCGGCATCTGCTTTTGTGTGCAGCTAGTGCTGTGCTAGCTGCCTCTCTGATCAGTGGCACAACCTACCTTCTACTGAGTCACAGACTGTTAGAGGAGTTTTAAATCTAGCAGGAGCAAAATATTTGCTGTGACATCAGCCAATTGCTACAGGGAGATGGCAAACTATTTAAGATGATAATTTATTGAGACTTTCTATTAGTGCTAGCAAAAAAGCAAGATGGCCTATTCTGACACTAATTTTCTAGAGGTCTTGAAGCCCCATGCAAATCCCAGAAGTGTGGGAACATGCTGGTTCTGTGCCAGCAGCAGACTTACTCTGGCTACTGAGGCTGATATTAATCATTAACAAATTCAAAATAATAAGAGACCTTGAAAATTAAAGAAGAAACAAAGGCAGAGAATTAAATTAATACTGATCAACATGGCCTTATGGAAAATTGATTTGTTCATAAAGAAAGTCTGATTTCCTTTTTTGATGACATTACAAGTTTGGGGCATAAAGGAGCTTGACAGCATAAGAAGTATACTTAGATTCTCCTTTAAAAAATCCTACCTGACACATGGGCTACTGCTATCAATATAATACACTAAATGCCCTAAACTGTCTGTATGACAGATACCAACAACGGTTTGTCCATAGATACTCAAAAATGGTAATTTCTAGTCATGTCCCACAGGTATTTGTATTAGAATTTAACTCTGT
This sequence comes from Edolisoma coerulescens, assembly GCA_013397115.1. Lineage (NCBI taxonomy): Eukaryota > Metazoa > Chordata > Aves > Passeriformes > Campephagidae > Edolisoma > Edolisoma coerulescens. The sequence goes on from VWZW01005957.1 coordinate 1,006,882, forward strand.
TCATCACTTCAAATTGAGAAGCATACCTAAGATTATTTCTAGAAATAGGTGTTTAGATTATGAAGCAAGACGCAATGGTGAGGAAAGGCCAGTGATACTGAGTGACCTTGATCACTCAAGGAATCTGGGCTTCAACATCTACCTCCAGCCTAGGGCATCCATGAGCACTTCTGGATGTACCCTCCCTCAGGTGAGGTGTCACAGCCAAAACATGCTTTGATGCCAGTGCCAAGTAGGATCAGACCTGGAAGAACCTCAGCTGGAAAAGAGCCAGGCCATCCTTGCAGACTGGGGACCTGTATCCTCAGAAACATCAGCTCCTAACAGCAATTTGAGAGGTGATGGCATACAGGGACCAGCACAGTCACCCAGGGCATCTGAGATCCTGAGCATATAATAAGAGGAGCAGTGAGATAAATTTAGCTCTCTTGTCAACACAGATACCAGCACGTAATTCTGGTGTGCCCATTTTTAAAGGGACTTGAAAGGCTACCGAGACTGCAGTGAAGAGCCACCAAAATGAATTAAAGTCTGGAAAAACTGCTGTGTACTCTGATACAGGAAGAATCTGTTAATTCTTCAAAAACAGAGTGAAGGGGGATTGAGTTTCTGTGTGCAATTTCCTGTGAGGGGAGGGAGGGAATGGTTTAATACCTGGAAGTTAAATCCAAGTGCATTCAAACCAGAAACAGGAACAGATGTTTTTGGCTGCGAAGTTGTTAATTGCTGGAATAAGTTACAAAAGTAAATGCTGCATTTGCCATCACTAGTTGTCTCTGAGTAAGGGAAAATATTTTGGTGGGAACAATTTCCTTTTCCTTTTCCTTTTCCTTTTCCTTTTCCTTTTCCTTTTCCTTTTCCTTTTCCTTTTCCTTTTCCTTTTCCTTTTCCTTTCCTTTCCTCAGAAAGATCCTGCCTTTGATAGGCAGATTAAGAAGTTACCTCCTCACGTCAGGATGGAATAGAAGCTCTGGTCCTACAAAGACTGAGCAGGTCATGGCCATGTACTCTATGTCATTGCAGTGTCTCCTGCTGAGCCTCTGGGACCGGTAGCTAATTTTAAAAACGGGCTGGATTTCTTCCTGCATGGTGACTGTTACAGCAGCCAGAATAAGGTTGCTTACACGAGTGAGTTAGACCTGGGCACTGATGTAAGAGGCAGGTGTTGGCTGGAAGAGCTCTGGGAATGTGTTTGGATATCCTGGACAGCAGTTTCCAGTGTGTAACAGATGCACATCCCCATCCAGCCTTGCACTCTTACCTGTTTACTTTAGTGCTGCTGGAAGCTAAACACCCTCCTGCTTTTCTTTAGTTGCCATGTAACAGGCCCATCTATAGTCACAATCCAGCCTTGTACTAGACCAAGGACATTTCCTTGGCTGGTTTTCTCTCTCCTCTCTTAAATATTAAGTTTCCAGTGACTTAGTAGACACTTTCAGGAAAAGGCAGACTTGCTTAAAGACACTCATTTTTCTGAGTATTTTTACCTCTAAGTTGCAAATGTCACTCAACCCAAAGTGATTATTTTGTGTTTGCACAGTAGATTTCATGCACACTAGGGTGCATTTCAGACCTGCTGTGTTTAACTGCTAATAGGATTTGCAGCTATGTTTGTGAATTCCAGCTACCCCATTTATTTCACTGAGCTTCAAGTTTATACACTGTGAAGTACTAGAACGAAATATTAACACCATACAGCTAGACAGAGAAAGTTTGTACATTGTCCTGGACTACTTTTTTCTCCGTTTTCCATTGGAAAAAGGACAAAGGCTCAATGAGCCTAAAAAAAATCCGTAGCAATATGTGGGCTTTTGAAAACATTTTCTTTACTTCCAAAATACCCTGGCTCACATATAATTTATGTTGAGTGTGCAATAGATTTAGAGAAGACCTTAAAATGATCCATTAATCCAAATTCAGTTGGAAACTGGAATAGCTGCAACTGATCTGTTGTCACAACAGCAGTACACAGAAGTCATAGGAACAGACTGAGAAGATAATGCTGCTAAAGTGTACATGTTTTCCCAGAGGATCTTCAGCCAGCTACAAACACTTTTGTAGTTTTCAAAGAGATATAACAAAGATAAAAATTACACTTGAAGTATTTTCTGTACCTACTTTATGTGAACCAAATCATTGTTTATTTTTTTAGCATTTAAATGATCATTTCACCCTGTATTTATCCTCTGTTTGTTTTTTTTTTCAGTGTATTTGTATTTTTAGCGCATCCCCTTATTCCCACATATCAGCACATCACCTACACATTAGGATTTGCAGCACAGGGTTTGTTTAAACCAGGAAAGGTCTGAACCCTAATTGGATCTGTTCTAAATCAGAGAACAGGGATAAAGTTCCTATTAACTTGAAGTCTGTAGGCCTTGACCAAAGTCAATGAAGAAGTATTTCTTTCTGTGCCACAGTAAGTTTTTTCAGTCTCCTGAATATTTGTTCATACCAGACATTGGCTCCAGAAGTATCTTCAGCCTCGGGAGCACTGGAGCTGCCCCTTCTGCAGCTGCCAGGCTTGGTACAAAACCTGGAGGAGGAAAGTTGGGGAACGCTCCCTCAGGCTGGCCACAAAATATACGGAGGCATGTCTTTGTCTGTGTCCTTTCTTGGCCTCATGTGTCTCCCTCTTCTGAACCAGCACATGAACCAGCACTGTGATGGGCATGCAAAGTCTGCAGCCATTACCAGGACCTTTAATTGTCATTTTCAGTGTGAGCAGATCCACTTCCCACCACATGATTTACTTGGATACAAAAGGCTAGTCTTGGCTGGTCTGGTCACTTGCATGCTTCTGCATTTGTTTGCTGTGTTTTTTTCTTGTTATTCATTATTTATTTAGAACCAACCCAGTTCAAAGTCATAACAAAGACAGTATGTTCAGTCATTCAAATTATGGGCCATTCTCCAGGGCAATAACCCAAAACTACAAAAATTCATACAATGCCTTCAAAACAGAGAAGGAAAAACAGAAGCCTCATTATCTGGCAAGCAAGATCTATGATTTTGTTGAGACTTGCTTAAAAGAAACATTATCAGATTTTGTTTTGTCTGCTCACTAAGGAATCTGTGCACAAGCATAAATTATTCAAGCATTCAGGATTTAGGATATGATAGAGTAAAAATGTCCATCACTGTACCCTCCATTTTCCCTTGTTCCTCCAGACAATCCTCCTGTGCTGGGCTGCCTAATGATCCGTGAAATGTTGTCCAACTGATTTCATGAAGTGATTTTCTATCCTGTGAAAAGATGGTTCATGTCAGAGTTATGAACCGCAGAAGGGCAGTCAAGGAAAACTGCTCAGAAGGCTCTCTCAGTTGAGATGAGAGACATCTGGATGCTCACAACTGTTGAAAGGCTCAACAACAAACTTCAAAAAAGAGGCCATGGGACAGTGGTCACTCTAAAAAAACAAAGATGTTTTTCCTGGAGATGTACTTGCTGACTTGGAATTGGCCTCTGCAGGCCCAGGCCCAGGGGGATGATGCTTGCTGTTGACTGTCCAGCAGGAGCTTGGGTATGGCCTTCTGATTGTTGAAATGAGCTGTAGGATGAGGGGGAGGTAGGGGAGATGTGCCTTTCGGAATGTTATAAATGTCTAATTCCAATCAGGTTTCTTCAAATAGACTCCTTTTCTTTTTCTTTTTTTTTTTTTCTTCTCATTGTTTGTAGTCAGAAATACACAAAATTGCAGCTCACAGGGGTATTTCCTGCTAAATTGTCATTCTTGCTGCTACTCCTACAGCACAACGTTTCTAAACTTAACTAACTGCAGCATCTTACTTTTTAAAAAATTTATTGTTTAGACATATTATACCTTTCTTTTTTAAGATCAATGTGATAGTCATTTTTGGATATTGGGAGGATACTGTGGGGGAGGATTGCTGTTCTTATACTCATGTCTATATATTTCTTTTCAGACACTTTAGGAGGCAGATTGCCAATGCTGGTTGGACTTTTGGACATATGTCATTGTAGTTTCAACCTCCCCCAAAAAAATCTGTTTTCTAAATATGGCAAAGTTGGACAGAACCTGATTATAAGCAGTTTTGTAACATTCTTCTCTAAAGCAGCTGTAGTTTTACATCAGGAATATAGAAGCCTTATTCCCTGGATAAATTTCCCAGGTGGATAACCTGATGTAGTGGTGTGTGTGGATCAAACAGGTTTTATTTCACAATGGCTAATGAGCAGGCTTGGTATGGCAGAAATTTTTATGACTTCCACTTAGCTTATGATCTTCAATCAGCTACCATTCCTTAAATGAAATTACTGACTAAAATTCAGTCCTCTAGACCACTTGAAAACCTTAAATGTGTTGCTGATTTATTGCTTTAGTTCTGGATTGTATGTTGACCTTTGAGTGTATTCCCTCTAATTTGTTCGTGAAGGTATTAAAATGGGCATCAGAAACAGATAAGCAGAATGCCCTAATAATACTTTTTATTCCTCATCAAAAGACTTAGACATTCTCATATAATTAGCTGAGGTGGTGCAGATGACTGACTGTTACGTAAACTTCGAGGAAGAAGCAAGAAGGAAAAGATAAATCAGTAGAACTAGAACAACAAAAAAACCCTCAGTTACCATGCTTTGTAACCTGAAATAAAACCCAGTAAAAGCAGGAGATTAATCATATGATCCAGTAGTTCAGTGAAACCATCTTTACAGAGAATTCTTTTTCTGATATACCATTTAAGTTACTTCTGTAGATGAAGGAAAAATCTTCCAACTCCTCCCTTATGAATTTAAAGAGAAAAGGCCATCAGCCATTTCCTCCTTCTGTCCCATGACACAGCAAATCTCTGCAGAATGATCAAAGTTTAACCACATATTGGAGTCCATGTGATCTTTTAACTTACTTATTTTAAAAGGCTATCAAAATCAGAGGTGACCTTTATGCTATTATCTAAAAGGGCAATGATTAAGGGTCAAGTCCTTCTTTTTCTAAAGTCAAACAGGCTGGGAATGGCACTGGTGGAAGAGAACTGAATTTCAGGGTAGGGGTGCCTTTCTCCCTGGCCATGGAAGAGACTTGGGGTCTGTTGTTGACTGAAGAGTTTTTGACCAACACTGCCTGCCCATCCTGCTGCCTAACCCACCTGCAACTACACTGGGACCTGCTGAGCCTTCCTTACTCAAGGACCAGAAACAACCATATCAGATTCAGTATTGCTCTTTTTCATCTCTCTCTCTCTCAACAACTGAAGGAGAGACAGGGTTCCTGTCCCTTTCTGGACTTGCCTTAACCTTTGACAGAGACAGAGTAATCTCCTATTTCATTTTCTCTTCTGCCTGAAGACTTCCCTCCTTTTCCTCCTCACCTCTCTCCTGCACACTGCCAGAGAGGTGACAGCCTTTCCTCTGGTGTGGCTGGGGCTCTCTGGGGTACCCAACAGGGAGACACCCACAGTCAATTTAGCAGGTCAGCCACAGCACAGGTATGAATATATCAGAGGTATGATCTGATCTACCCACCATCCTCTTTTCCTTCGGACATCAGCATGCTGTCTTTGCCTGCAGCATCTGAGTGACAAGACTAACAAGGCTGTGGACATTAACCAGAGAATTACTGAGCAGACGAGAGCTGAGAAAATCCGAGGAAGAAATGAAAAAGCAGGCAAGAAAAAAAATAGAGCTGAGAAGCCAGCAGAGAACTGGAAGTCAAACCCCATATCTTTACTTAGGTTTGTGAAAATTTTCTACTTTTATATCAGTGAAAGTGACTCATGACTCCCCCAGAAGTGAATTTGAGGATGATGAGGCAAAATCTGGCAGACAGCCCTCCCATGCTGTTCCTGGTCTTGCTCAGCACTATTTCTCCCCTCCCACATGGGAGCTTCTTTAACACATGAAAGATGATTCTGAGGAAAATTTTGAAATACCAACATGAAGGCAAAAATAGGAATATAGCTTTCAAGTGCTCTTCCTATTTAACTTCATGGAGTGGAACCTCATAGGAAAGGTCTTTAGGCTGCTGGACACCAAAAAACTCTGGAAGAGGGAAAGCATCTTTTTGAGCACATTGTTGCAGATGTCCTTCTGTCCAGTCACACTGTATGTGTGTATCACCCAACAACCATTGAAGACCCTGATAATTTCCATATACATTCTTAGAAGGGTGGTGGTCTCAAATAGACCTCTTTTTTTTTCCTACACGAGTCACGAAAATAAGCAGCTAACTAGAGAAACAAAGCCCTAGAAGGATGTAGGGTTGAGGTTATCTATTCATTAGGCATCAGAGAATTGACACCAAATGCCCCAAACAAAGGAGAAGTTTTGGTTTGAGCTTAGGTATTGTTTGATAATGCTGAATCTTATTGTTTGATAATGCTGAATCTAACACAAATTCATAAACAACTATTTTTTGACTTTTTATTTGCATAGAAGAGTAGGACCCTGCTCTTGTTTTTAATTGCTAAAAAGTTTCTGCTTCTAGTTGTATCTGGTGTACGTGCTGCACCTAAACTGGCATTTTTTCAAATGTATCATCTTATAGATAGGAATCAACACATCCCCACTTTAATTTGTCTGTATTTTAAATTCTTATTGTGGTCTGAAAGGTACTAAGAATTTTGTCAAACAAATTTAAGGATTTGCTGTTTGTCATCTAGAAAGCTGGTACCTCAGCTTCAAGAAAGAAATGTTTTGATTTCTCGGAAGTTCTGGTCTCTGTCAGGGCTCCCAGGCACTATGGCAATGCAGAAACATAATGAATGCATCAAATGCCAAATGACACAGGTGTGAAAATAGTTTGTACCAGCTGAAAGAAAACAAATGCTTCCCCCTCACTTTGCAAGGAAAATTTGATTGTGTGAAAAAAAAAAGAGCAGAAACATCTATAATATTGTTTTTATTTTTAAAAATATCCCCACCAAGAACCAAGGTATTTTAGAAATATCTTTCCAGTGACTGTTGAGATCTGTTTATTATGTCTCTCACATCCACATCCTTTCCATGCATTGCAGACTCACTGGGCAAGTGGTGCCTGTGACCTTGCAACTCTGCTGCTACGGAGTCATGTTCCCTGGGGAAGCAGTGGAACATGGTAGGAATCAAGCTGGCACAGGGGAACCACTCAACCACAGCTTTCGTAAGATCCTAGGGTCAAGGTTTCGATTAATTAAATTTATTTCCTCAATAAATTAAATGTTCATCTTGGAAAGCAAACACTTATTTGAGAAAATAAACGTTACATTGGTTTTCACCAAAAACAGTTTTGAAGGAAGATTTTGGATTAATTGTCACGGTTTAGGAATGGTACTCCCGAATTTAGTGTTCCCACTGAGACTCCAAACCGCACTGCTACTTGCTTGGTACCCTCCTCCTTGTCCCTTTCCCTCTTCCCCTACCATGGGCTGGAGAGGAAAATTGGAGGCAGAAAAAGTAAAGATCACGGGTTAAGATAAGAACAATTTACGGGAAACAGCAATGAGATAAGAAAACGAACAGGAAGAGCAGCAAACTGATGACAGAAGGTACAAAAAACCAGATGTTATTTCTCACCACAGAAACCCCTGACAGTAGCCAATACCCAACTGCCCCCTCCTCCACGCCACCCGCACTGCTCCTCTGGCTTGGAGCCAGCGTTACCCCACCGCTCCCTCTGCCCTGCTGGCTTGACCAGAAGGAAGCCCTTCTCCCCAGAAGAGAAAGTCCCTTCTCCCCACACCTCACAAAGATGAGGTGGCATAGAACAACCTCTAGCTCCTGGCCATGGCCACTCCCAGCTACTGCAAAAATTATGGAACCAGGACACTAATTTAAACGAGTATATCAGTCCTGTAGTTTGTGGTGTTTCCCAGCATCTGATCAGAGGAAACAAGGGTCTACACAGCCACAAGATCTAAAATTGAGACATTTCCTGCCTGCTTCTCCCAGGTCTTAGTTGTGGTAGAGGATTATTGTATGATGCTTTAATCAGAAATACTGATGTCTTTAAGAGAAAAAGGCCACAATGTGTTGCATGTGATGACTATTTATAATTTTTTTCAAAGATTTGACCTTTCACATCAAGCCTCACATTCTGAAAACACTGGGCTGAGTAAGAATCCCAGATTTCATTTTTTTAAAAAACACCTTCAAGCCTTGTGATAGGTGAAGCAAACCTTTAAGGGTAACATCTGATCTTTCCCTTCCCACACATATGCAACCTCTCCTTAACACCACAAGCTCGAGTATCAGGAGGCCATTAACACAAGCCAGAGGCACTGCTTTTAATCTCATGTTTGTTGAAATCTGCCTCATTGTTTGTCTTTTTCTTAACACTTGGCACTGGCAATGATTAACTCTGCCAACATTTTCCTTGCCAGAAAAGAAGTTTTTTTCTTCTGTTTTTTTCCAGTGAAGCCTGGAGATACCTCCCACTCTGAGACTGCATTTCTTCCCTCGTCTATGGGGAGACCAGCTAAGGAGGAAGACAGAAATCTCAAGCCCCTTTTAAGAGAGGTGTTTCCAAGAGGGAAGGAAGGAAAAGCGGCAGTTTATAAATTTCTTGTGGGTCTAGGGCAGTGGGAATAGAGTCCCTTCTCTTTCTTTTTCACTGCTGAAACATTACTCAGAAGCTGCTGATAGCATCTCTCCTCCCTTCTTCAGATACAGCACTGTACTTCCATGGGTTACCCCAAGAAATGCTTCTTGGCAGAAAGCTGTGGTCAGAGTTACTGGGTTGACCTGCAGTCTGCTCTAGGTTGATCCAGAAAATGAGAGCTAGCAGGATGAGTCCGGTTGTGTTTTCTCAACAGTCTGTACCTGTGGACTAAGACACCTCACTTACACTGATGGAGGGACCTGGGTTAAGCTTAGCTCTGCATGGGGAACACCACCTGCTTCTTCTAAATTTTTGCTCTTCTCATGAGTTGGGGCAACCAGGAGAGGCATTTTTGCTGGTCATTTGCAGCTGCATGTTAGCCAGCTCCTTTTCATCTCCTGAACACCACAGAAGTGCCAGATCAGATTTGATAATCTGGCCTATTAATTTTTGATTATTGTACCAAGGATGGAAGAGCACCCTCTTCACTTGTCAGCAGCTAATAGGTCACAAGTTGGCTGGTTTACCAAACATGAAAACAATTTGCCCACAGCAGGGACTTACACCCTAAAAGGAGAGAACACACATTTGGCTGGCAGCCACCTCGCCACCTCCAACAAAGGAGAGATATTGGGTATCAGTAGCTGCTTTTAAGTTGTCCCAAGTGCTAACTTGTTTCTGATTTTTAGGCTGTCTGTCTGCTAAGACTTTCTTGTCTATTGCTAAGAACTGCTCAGTGAGCTAATACTTTTTAAGAGCTGCTATCATTCACCCACAATCTGTCTGAAAAACAAACATGAGGTTTTTGGTAGCTCACTCCTTATCCCACTGCATCAGTGGGATCCTGCCACCAAAGACAAAGGGTGAAAGATGAAAGCCAAGTCATTCTGTTGCCAATTGTCAGGCTTCAGCAGTCTTAAATATGCTGAAAGAGCCTAGATTTATTCAATTTCAAACAATTGTAGTGCCAGACGCATCTTATGTGAAAATAGAGACAAAAATTCCTGTTTATCCCTAATGGTATATTCTGTGAGTATATTCTAATAGTATATTCTTCCTTCCCTTGTATTCAGCAGCTACAAAACTTGGAAAGAAATGCCAGTAGTAGATGAAGAGGGTGTGAAAGCTATGAAGAGGTGTGGAGGAGGGGAGAGAATGCTTAGGATGGACCAAAGGTCATCGCAACCCCTTCCTTGCTCACTGCCAACCCTCCCCACTCCCCAACCTCACATCTCTGCAGCCCTTCCCTTGGATTCCCCTTCCACTTTTCAAGACTCTTTCACTACTAGGATGATGCTTAAAGTGAGAAGGTAACCTGTAAGGCACTGAAATGTGGCCCTCAGTTGTGATTCACACTGGAAGCAGTCCTTGGACCTCACATTCTACAGAGCACTTTGGCAGAGGAGCAGGGGTGGGGCTTGGTTGCCTGAAGTTCATGGAGTTATAATAGGCACAATTTTTATCCTTATTAAGACAAGGGGCTGAGTGTAGTTATTGGTGGTATTGTGTTCGTGGGAAGATTCACCAGCCCTGATGTAAGAACGTGAAGGTTAGGGAGTTCATTCCACTGCCCACACCTGGGCTCGTGCCCTGTGTGGTGCCCTGGGTTCCTCCAGGCAGCCAGAACAGCACAGGCCACCTCCAGCTCCTGTGTCCTCCCTCCTGCCCCGTGCAGGTGTCTCAGAGACGCCCGGGTATATCCAGTAGCTTGAAACAGCTCCCTGTGAGCAACTGCCTGGAGCCCTCAAGGGCTAAGAATAATATAATTTCCTTTTCTAGGAATGAATAGGCAGCCCCAGAGGACAACTAAGCACCTAAGAGAGGTCAGATGAATTATACTCTGGAGGTTCATGTTTTATTTCTTTGGTCATGCTCACAGACTTTGGACTTACAACTTTCTTGTATCTTGCATAAAGTGAGACAAACCCCAATTACACTGCAGCAGTTGCAGTCGTTTTTTAGAACTTTCTTTTAGGATCAAGTGGACTTTAGGATCAAGTCCAAGGAGCAAAACTATTTACAAATCTCCATTTATCCTCTTTTTCCATTCACATGTTACCTTTCTATTTTTGTGCTTATCTCTCACGTTGCCTTTTCAACAACTGCCAAAAGGACAGCTACTGCTGTGCCATGGCTCCTTCCTGGCACCCCCTGTTTAGCCCCCAGGTGCATTTTCCAGGAGGTGAAGAGAGAGCAGGCGTTGGTGTGCAGGCAAGCATATGCTTTATAACAAGGCTGAGATGCTGAGAAGCAGTAGCTGCAATGTTGATCATATCAAGGCAGCGTTACCAGGAGACACCTCACAGCACGGCAAACGCGCGCCGTTGGAGGCTTTTTGCCCTCTGGAAGGTAGTGGGTGTAACATTTTACGTCTCTCTCTCGCTCAGACATGAAGGATGAGCAGCTTAACAAGGTCACATTTGTTAGAGGCATGCATATTTCCATCTGCTCAGGCGGATGGCAAAGTGCCTGGCACAAAGCAAGGAGACACTCTAAAAAGGAATTGTTTCAGAGGGGAGTGTCTAGGCAAAGCTAGGAAAACAGTGGTGGTTAGATACAATGCATTGAGACAGGCACAGATACATTAGATCAAAGCCTCACGTACTTATCAAGCAAAACAATAAATGCTACTTCTGATTTTCAAAGTCCTTCCAGCTGTTATTGCTTTCCAGGGCACCACTAGCAGAGTGTCAGAGAAGATGCATGAGCCTTAGCGGTGATGAACCCCCAAAGCTGAAAGTTCATTCCTTCGTTTCTAAGGCAGAACCTGCACTGCAAAATGGTTCGTGGCTACTGCTGAGCCTTTGCTAGGCTTGAGTGAGCACTGCTTCATCTGGCGAGCCTTAGATGGGAGATCCACAAAGATATAATGCTAGTTTAGGTTGCAGCTTAAGTTTTTTTCGTGGTGGATGAAGACAGAAAAAAAATCACTGAGGTGAGAGACTGAGAAAAACTCTGAACATAATTTTTGCTAAACCCGTTTGAGATGAAAGCTATAGCTTCACTTGTTTCACACCCAGCACTCAAGGATCTTCAGAGCACAGGTGTTTCAAAACCTACTATCTTACAAAATCTGGTATCTTGACTCTGCCAAGATAATAGAAATGAAGATGTCCATTAGGTTCAACGCTACAAATATTTTCTTTCAATTTGCTAAACATATTTAATGGACTGTACACACTGAAATAAGGCATGAGGATTGCAAAGGAATAGAGAAGAGTGCAGTGTCTAAAGAATAAAATTATTCTTTGATATTTTTCTCTTCAGACTTCTACAAACACTTAGTAATTAGTAGGGAAAGGACATGAGAGTAGAGAACAAGGAAGGCACAGATGAATTTTTCCTTTGAGGCATCACTAGGATGAGTTTTGTGATGACATAAACCGCCAATTACAGCATATCTTATTGTATCCTCTTTCAGGTTTACTCAGGTTTAAGGCAATGGCATTATCCTACTTTGACTCCTGAAAAATGTAGCACTTCTTTGAATACAAACCACCATTTTTAACCAGCAACTATTTCCTTTCCATAGAAAGCTTTCTGCAAATTTTGCAATTTTGGAATTTTCCAAGAATTCCTCTATCAAAAATACAGACTAAACTCAACTAACACTACCTGAGACTGCTGTCTAAATAGCAGACAGGAGGAGATATTCCTGCTTTTTGTGCCAAGGTCTGTCTCCTCCCTATCTGACTTTGATATTGCTGTCTCAGTGAAGAGGAACAACACAGCACAAAAAGAGATGCTTGACTTTTAGACTTTAGAATAATGGGCTGTGTTACCAGAAGTGAGCCAGAGCCCACTGACATAGCAGCAGAAAGCCAGGCCCTTGGCTAAGTTCTGACTAGGAATACACCTCCATGGCTGGATGCAAGCAGATGGATCATGTGGTGATGGCTCACCTGCAAAAATGCCCCATCCACCCTCTAACTCCTGGGATGGAAGAACAGAAGCACATTAACTGAGGGCTGAGTGAGATCCAGGCAGCTAAGCAGGTCCATGCAGTGCTGGCACTGCCACCCACATGTCCTGGCTAAGTCTCTGCCTCCATGGTCACACCTGTGTTTGGGGACTGGATGGATCAGAGGATGCGAGGATCAGAATAACAGGCAGCTGGGCTGGAAGGCGCTCATGTGGGCACACACATGTCCAGCCTGCTCCCAACAGGTTCCCACAGCCTGGGAACTGCTAGGAGCCATCACATGTGCTGCAGAAGGTGTGAGAAGCAGCAGCTGTGGGGGAAGCCCCGTATCAGCCAAAATACGCATTTGGCTTCAGAGCCAAGAAGATAGACCAGCACAAACTCAAATAATGCACTGTATCATCCTACCGAGGGGTTTCCTGGAAATCCTCTTCAGACTCCCAGACAGATTTAGTTGCTGTCATTGGTGTAGACTGACAGTAGGCAGGTCGCTAAAAATTGGACATGACATAAAGTTTCAGCCATTCCAAAAGCAGGATGGCATTTCTAAAATTAAGAGCAAATACTGTGTGAAACATAAAGCCGAAGAATTTAAGAGCTACTTAATTTGCTTTCGGCAGGCGCTAGGGTATGGATATATAGTGAGGGCAAACCCTTAATACCTGGAAATGGTTCCTAAGCCAATGTTTATCTTTTACTTAGCTCAATTAATAGCTAATGACAGATACATTATGGTGGATAACCACTACCTGCCTAATCTATGTCAGAGCTTCACACAGCTCCTCCTGGTGTGTTTGGCTCACTTGAAGAGGACTATCAACAGCAATTCATCACCTCTGAAGTGAGGCTGATAGGCAGCAGAGAGTGTTCTCAGAAAGTCAGCTCAGGGAGGGACAGCAAAGGTCGGCTCTGCAGGAGGCCTGAGCTCTGCAGCAGTAGCCAGGAGGCATTTCAGGGGCCAAAGTCCCCTGCTCTCCTGCTGAGGCAGCTGCTGTAAGGCACTGGGAAATAACACAGCAGAGCCTGTCTCCAGGATGAATGCAGTGAAAAGGAACCCTTTACTCTCTTCTGAATGGGATTGCAGGCACTTCAGGAGAACGTTCACTGTTCTAGACTCATCTTTTGTTTCATGTTTAGCAACCAGAGATCTTGACTTTTTGACCCTTTGTAGGGCTTCTAAGGACTCAACCGCAAGAATAAGTAATAGCCAGTTGTTCAGAGACCATGATGGCAAGCAGAAGAGTAGTCTGGGTCCAAAGTGATACACTTCCCTAAACTTGTCAGGATGTGAAAGGGGGTAGCAATCCACTGATGCCAGAAGTCCTGAATGGCACAAAGCTGTTTCACCACTTAATGCAGCCCTCCCCATTGCTGATGTCTGAAAGCATGAGATATAGAAGGAATAAATAAGGAGCATTGGAATTCATTAATTGGCTAACATGGAAATTTTTCAGTGATAACTAATGTTCATTTATAGAGGTAGAGGCATCTCAATAATCAGATCATAACACTCTGTAGTAACCCCATGGTTTGCATTTGTTTAAAAAATGTCTCCTGTTATATGCCTCTGTTAAAATGATGAGGGAAAGAGGAAAAACACCTGTATTTTTTTCTTTGGTGTTCTTTATTGTCACGGCCTCCATGGTGAGCATTTTTGGATGTGAATCATTGTTTCTTTTTGTATAATTTTGTTATTAATACTGTTACTGTTTATTTTGTTATCTCATTGCTGTTTCCAGTAAATTGTTCTTACCTCAAGCTGTTGTCTTCACATTTTGTGCCTCCAATTCTCAATTCCGTCCCGCCACAGTGGGAAGAGGGAGGGGAAGTGGGATCAATAGAGAGCAGTGGTTTGAGAGAGTCTTGGTGGGGCCACAGAATTGGGGAGTACCATTCTTAAACCATGGCACTGGACAAGCACCCTCCCAAGCTGTGGTCAAAATAGTACTGTTCCCCATGAACAAACTGGTCCAAATACTTTGTTTCCCTTAATCCTGAGACTGAACTCTTCTTGTTACTTGAGTCTCTCAGGCAGATTTCATGCCCTCCTGTCAAGAGAAAAAACATAAAGTAAGGATCATGTTATACCCCAAATGCAGCAGGAGGCTTCTGTTGAGCTGTCCTGTTTATTTGAATCATTTCACCTTCCCACACCGGATAATGTTGATCTGTAGGGTGAGTTGTGGGCTCTCTGTGGTGTTAAACTAGAAGATCTTTTTGTGGGAAAGCCCACAGACATGCACCATGCTCTCTGGCTACCTCTGTTAACTGCTGCTCTGATTTTTCTCCTGATCTCTTGGAAGCAGATGGTTGGAAACACAGAGACTTAGCCTGAAACCTTCTGACCATGGCAGCTTCCGATGGTGCAGGAAGCTTTCTGTGATACCACAGATTTTCTTCCTGTGGTGAGTCCAGCTAGAAGATCTTCTGCCAACCTTGCCACTTTCACCAGCAGTTTCCAATGGCATGTTCCCACTTTACTTGTGCTGCTACATTAGTTCATGGGGGGCACAAGCTGAACTAAGCAGGGGAACAAGTTGGGTTATATTACTATTTTTTAAGGAGTATTTTTAGGTGCCTCAGTTGTCTCAGTACAGACCCAGGCAGAGTTGCACCCACTCAGCTGAGCCAGATCTGTCCTGTGTTGTGGTAGCAGAGGTGGGCATCTGGGGGCTCGGAGAGGAGAAGAGTTGGAGTGGGTTTTGCTGGCAGTGGTGTAGCTGTGGGGAGAGCTATCCATGGAAACACACTCCACACTGAGAAGATCAGCTAGATTTGCCACCTACAAATGCTGCTTTGTGAAGGGAAATTAATTTGTCAGTGAGCAGAGGAATGGCTTAAGGAGACTGGAAAAAGGAAAATTAATTATTTCAACGAATATTCCTCAAACTTTCCCTTTTTTTAAAAATCAAGATACACCAAATAGGACTTGTGGCACTTGGTAATATGGTTTAGGGGTGATTATAGTGATGGTTGGACTAGCTGATCTTGGATGTGCCTTCCAGCCTTGATGATTCTGTGATTCTATGATTCTAAGCTTGCACAAGTAAGATATACACACTTTTAGGCAGCACTCTCTAGTAGTATGTCTTCCTGCAAGGGGAAGCTGTGAGGCTTACCTGAGCCTGCATACCTGTGCTTGCTTAACCCAGACATCTTTTTACACATTGGCAGGGGAGACTGTGAGGTAGAGTACAGCTTCATCTGGAGCACACCCCTGGAGAAATCAGCACAGGCAGTCCATCTAACCTTCAGGGTACCTTGTACCTACACTGCTTATCTCCACGTGAGACTGAGCTGACAAATGACACAATCGCACCTTTGCTGCATTTTTTTAGTGACAACTTAACCCATCCCTTTTTCTTTATCTGATAGTCGTGGAAAGTGATTGATCCCTCAGGCATGTGGTGGTCACTAGGAGTGCTCAGGGCTGCATTCTGAGTACAGAAGGCAGGGCAACTGAGGCAGCTAGAGAGTAGGACAGATTACTGTCCTACAGATTACAGATAGCCTAGGTTAAAGCTACCACCTTAAGAGCCGGTATCTGTGCGCCCAAAATAAGACAGATGTAGCCTGACAGGTTAGACATGGGGCACAGGTAACCTCCTGCTAGTTCTTTCATTTGTCAGTGTGGGTGAAGTTGCTCTATCACAATTTACAACTGTCATATGTGACCTGCTATATATCTCAGGTCTTCTACGCTCTTGCTCCCCATCAGGTGCCTGTAGCTATTAACTTCAGTTCTGAAGTGCTGAAGAGTGGTAACAGGCATTTCTGTGATGCACACGAGTGTCTGAAAGCCTGGGCCCCAAAGTGGTTTATTTATAGGCTACTAGATGTGCTTGGCTCCTATTTCTGAAACAGGCACTCCTCCATCACAGTTGTGGCCATTGCAACCCATGCTCAACTCACACAGTTCAGGTTTTCTGCTCTCCTGTGCCATCCCTTAATAGAAGACTTAAGGTGCTGGAACAAGAATCTTCTTCTCCAGCAGAAGAGAAGTGCAAACAGAAGGTTACTTATCATACAGGAGAAGGAATTGTGAGGGCAGAGACTCAGCCACCAGCAGATCTGGCAGGGAGGGCCCCAGCCATAAAGCTTGTTCCCTGCTGGCACACTGCCATGCCTTAACAGGGTTACAGAAGAGAGGGATGCAGGTGGCTCCTGCTGCAAGAGCCAGACTTATCACCTTGCTGTGTGCCTATAAAATGGTCTCAGAGGTCTGGTGAGCTAGTCATTTCAGGGCTGATGGCTGGTGAAAAATGCAGACTTTTTTCCAGGATATGAAGTCTTGCACAGTATTAACCGACCATTCAAATAACATAAAATCTTATTTTAAAATAACTGAAGCATATAGATAGAAGTGGTTTACTTTCTTTCAAAATAAAATGTACTGAAGGGTGACAAGATTCCCCAGTGAAAGGTTAAAACATCCAGCAGAGGCCTGAGGGTTGTTAAATCATGCCCACAGCTGAGGGGTTGCTAGGCTGAAGAGCTTCCGCTGGGAGCATAACTTCACTGTGGAGAACCACCTGCCTCTGGTCTGAAAGGAAAAGAGCTGTGGCCAAATATGAACAACTCAGTGGTTCCCCCCCAGCTTTATCTTTCAGACCACCTTAAACTTTTACTTTAGAGTCCTCAGGCTGAGTGTCAATCGCTCAAGGACAACAAATGTCTGCATTTGGCTGGGCAGTGGCTTCCAAATTATGAAACTGATTTCCCTGGAACCAATTCCTAAAGTCGTAGCACATGCTTAAGACCCTGGGCCAGAAAAAGATATAAATGTGTGTGAATGTCCGTTGGCTGAAACGTGCCATGAGCGTGTACAGTTCTCAGTGCTGAGAACAGGTTTTGGTCTCTTCCTGGGACTGTCGGGTCACAGGCTCAAAAACCAAGGTAGAGAGCTGATCCCAGAGGGGCAGTGGGATAGGCAAGGATCCAGGTACTAAAAATATAGTAGCCCCCTTGTCCTGCAAACAGAAAATGTTTCCTTCCCCCCCACTTGGTACCTCTTTGGTGCCAGGTGAGCCTCATGTGGGGAAAGAGGCCACCACTGTCTGCAGGGACAGAAGTGAGAAGGATGCAGAAGGAGGGCATCCCTGCAGAGAGCTGTGGCTGCCAGTCTGGTAAGTGTGTGGCATTGTTTTCTTATTAAATCCCTATTAACTCTGTTTTAAAGGGTGAGCCCAGGCAAGCGTGTGTTATAGAGGGACTCCTCAAGGCAGCTCAGGTAAACTGTATGCTTTATAACTTCTGCTTTCAGTGACTTTTTTCAAGATTCTCTTAACTTAGCAAATAAATCACATTTTTTAATATAAGTGAGATAGGTTTAAAATAGAAAATGCTTGGAAATTCAAGTTTTGATTACTGTTTTTCCTCTGTACTTCAAATTAAGAGTGAGCTATTAATGGCAACACGGAAGGTCTTGCATAATGCAGTTTAAGCTGGGTGCTTCAAACCATATAAACATACAGGATCACATTCACCTTTATACAAAGGCTCTAAAGTGATAGGAAATAATATTTAAATCCTGTTTCAGAGCTAAACATTTTCATTAAAAGTAATTATTATAGTATGGGTCTAAGCCAGACTAATCTTGCAAAAAATGGTTTAGTGTATTTAGTACAGAGTATTTACATGATAAGAGATAAAGTGAATGCATCATTTTGCTAGCTATTAAAAATACCTAATAATTCCAGTCGGAGCACTTGGTTGTAAGAGCTGCTTTCCATTTCAGTGAACTTTCCACTGTGGAGAGGAAAGAAATGATTTCTCCACATGGCTGAGCATCAGGTTTCTCTGAGCATGAAAGCAGGCTTGTAAAGGGTAGGTGTTTATGCTTGCTTGTTTCCATCGGGACTGTTTTCTGACATGCAAATGACCTGCCATCCGCTAGCAGGCTTTAAGCAGATCTCCTTTAAAACCTTCTACTGCAAGCCCCTGTCAGCTCAGACCAGCATGTGCATGGATTAGCTTTATTTTAGGAGGCAGAGCCGTAGTTTCTTTAGTGCTGTGCTGCTACAGCTGGGTGAAAAGCACTGAGAGGCAAAAGGGAAAAACTCCAAAAGTTTTCTGTGGATCACAGGCTCTCTTGCCCTTTTCCCTCTCTGAATCCAGCTCCACCAGGGATGATTTCCACCTGAAGGTTGACTTGGAGCAACTCTTTCTCTGAAGTAGTCTTTAGAGCTAAGATCTGGGGGCATTGTCTTGTTTTGTTTTAGCAGTGCTCACTGTCTAAAATAGTGAGGATGTTTAAACAGTGAGGATGTCCCCACACATTCAGGTAAGCTGAATAGTGCTTTGGGCTCCATGGGCTGCACACGGTGCCTGAGGTGACTCAGCCAAAAACCAGACAAATTTTTGAAAAAAGACATTTTATTTCAGCCTAGTAGGGGAGGTAGTTTGTGGATAAGAATGAGCAGCCAAGACCAGGACAAGGCAATATTTATCTAAGCCATCTGATAATAGTTAGCTAAAAGATGCCTGGGAGGTGACATGTTAAAACTGACCAGAGTGTAATCTGGAGTGAAGAGAGAGGGAAGAGAGAAAAGCCAAAAGGAAGAGCAGGAGGGAGAGGACTTGTATCCATCTGGAGTTTCACCCAGGACAGCTGAGATACTCATTTTTGGGCAGTGTCCTGCTGTCCCTGCTAAATGGAGTCTCTGAGGTATAACGTGATGTACCTGGGGAGCACAGGGAGCCCCGCCCAAGTGCCCTACACTCCAGTCACACCTGTACAACAAATAACACTTCTGTCACGTCACCACTCATCTGTGCAAAAATGCCTGTGTGGATGTTTGGAGGGGCAGCTAATGTTGCAGTACATTTCTGAAAGGAAATCTATCCATGATAGCACAGCATAGTGGAACATCAGGCTTCCATAAAAAACTAGGAAGGCAAATCTTTGCCTGTTATCTTTGTCACAGTGACTGGAATGCACCTCAATACCTTCAGTGGTTACAATTCATGCATCACTAAAACAACAAGGTATGCTTTTTACATGCCTGATGTGCACCCCTCCACCCACCAGCATTGCTCATAAATATCCTTTTTTTTCCAAAGATGCCAGGACCCACTGGAAAAACCTGGAGACTCACCAAGTATTTGTTTGAAATAAAAATCTTTTGTTAAAAAGAGTAGCTCTTCACAAAAGACACATCTGATATTTCCAAAGAGTGTCTGGTGAGCTAGAGTATTTGGAAAGTGTCTGTTTTGAGCATGATGGAAGAAATGGTTCAGAATAATATTTTGTAGGCAGGAAGAATTTCAGCAGGGACCTTACTCCTCTAAAAAAGAGATGCTAATAGAAGCCAACCTAAACCAGGCACTATATTTATTACCATTGTTATCAGTTTTTATAATAATACCAATATCAAAACAATAATAATAGCAATAATTAATCAATGTGGGATGGCCTGCCCACAGGAGGGAAGTGAAGATGTAAGGTGATTGAGGACGAGCCCAAGACCACTCTCATTGTTTTGAGGTATGTGTGAATGCAAAACTTTCAAAATAACTGGTACCAAGAAGAGGAATTTTGACAAACAGCTTTTATGGAAAAAAAAAAAATCTCTTTTTTCTTATCTTTGCATGTCTCCACCTGTGATGCCACCCCTGGTTGTTCTCTCTGAGTACCTACAACACAGCTGGCCAGATGTTCTTCACCCCTTTGGCCTTTACCACACCACAGGGGTTGAGAGGAAAACCTAATAAGAGTTTTATTCCAAATCAGCCTGGCACACTACAGAAATGCACATGGCAGGGTGTTCATGTTGTCTAACCTAACCTGTCCAGGGCACATGTGCCCCTACTTCAGCCACCTCTGGCCCACCTTCCGGGGGACTCCACTGACTGCAGAAGGACTCACGAGCTTTTATTTACAGATTGAGGTAAAGGTCTGAGTCAGGCGTGACCAAAAAAGGCTGACAGAGCTCAGGAAGGCTCTGAATAAGAACAAGATAACATTTTGTCAGGACATCTGTCAGAAATTGTGTGTCTGCAGCTGATCTTGCCCAGGGGCAGAGGATCCAGCTTTGTTTTTCTGTGACCCCGTGGTGTTCAATGAGTCCCATGGTCAGGAGGAGGAAAGCTGGAGGAAGCCACACAGAACCTGAATTTCTCAGGGAGTTGTAACAGCTTAGAAAAAAATACATGATGAAAAAAACAGCTTTGGGGAAATGTGAAGAGTATCAGAAATTTAAATTTTGAAACTTGCCTGAGGCAGCACTTCTGGAAAAATCAAGCTGATATAGCAAGTAGTGGCTTGATGTGGAGTTATCCTTACATCTCTGTGATGTTCATTTTCTCTAGAAGATGGTGCTAAATGAGGAGGGGAGTGTGTATTTTTTGCTTCAAAATTCAACGCCTTTATGACAGACCCTCATGAGAGGCTTTGGCAAACTTTATCCTGAACTGTGCCTGGCACAAACTGTACTAAACAGAGCTTATAAAATCACAGGTAAGTTTTTTGCCTTCAGCTCAGCTATTTGCAAGCATAGCTGGTCTAACACTCAGCAATTTGAATGAATTAGAGGGTTTAAAATGGTTCCCATCACTTTATCCTCTCCTGCTTTGCCTGTCTGCCCGTGGAACTATTTTTATGGCCAGATCCTTATCTGTCCTCTTTAAAAACCTTGGTGCAAGGGATCACATCAGCAGGCACTCAGGTCTGCAGAATTTTATCTGCTTGTGCCATCAGTCAATGTCTCATCTCTTAGGTTGCCACTGAAATTGTGCTAAGGTTGTTTGCTGATTGAAGAATGTAATTTAAAGGTTGACTGTTTAAAGCACAGATGGTCTGGGCCATATGGGCAGTTTGGTGACTACTCACAGAGATCGTGCACAATTCTTCAGCCTGACCAGAAGCAGGGGGTTATTATTCAGAGACCTATGGTGTTACCAGACAAAGTGTCTCATGTGGTGACAAAGTCACTGAGACAGGGCTTTGTGTGAAATTATGCAATCAAGGACCAGGAGAAGGACCACTCCTGTGATGTGCAGCTCCATTGCTAATGGCAATTTCTCTGCTAGAAGGGAGCCAGACCTGTCCCCTTTTCTGAGAAGAGGTTCATCTACTGTATCAGAGAGACTCACTCGTGCACTGGAGAAACAGGGAAAGGGAAAGAACTACTTACTGAGCACTGATGTGTGGCACCTGTAGAATGTGTGTATTTTCACCTGGAGTTTAAGGCAGTACACTCACACTTTTTACCACCTCGCATTCGGGGCTTGATTCAGAGACCTTGGAAACTTTTCACTGACTTCAGGGGAGTTTGAATCATGTCCAAAAGATACCCAACAGCCTGGAAGGGTAAAAAGATAAACTGACTCTCTGGAGAGATCCAGGAGAAGAGCTCAGGCAGAGGTAATTAGGATACTGTGGCATTTAGGGAGTTTTGGGGTTTTTTTTGTTCTTGTTTGGTTGGGTTTCAGTTCCCCATAGCAACTCATAGTCTAATGCCTGGATTATTTTTAATGTTACATTTCTCTTCCTGTTTTGATTTGTAGAGAGGACAGCCCACAGGGCCTTTGGCTGCAGGGCCCGTCAGGCAGCTGAAATGGAGCAGCAGGAGCAGAGAAATGCAGTCCGTGCCCCGGGTGTCAGCCAGGGCTCCTGAAGGGCCAGGGAAAGCAGGAAGCACTGGGGCAGGACGAGGTTGCAGAGCCGTGCTCAGATGTCCCCTCCCCAGAGCCACGCCGGGCAGATGCTGCCATGAGGGGCAGAGGGTGACCAGCAGAAGGAGGTAACGGGGTGACCCCCGAGCCTACAGACTCACAGGGGAGTTTACAAACCCATGGCAGCCCTTGTGACTGTCCTGGGAGCTGGTGAGCAAATAGCAGGAAAGGCTAAAGGTTTGATTTGTGCTGACGAGAGCTGTGATTTGTTTTAGTCTGGGCCTGGTCCAAAGTCAGTCTTTGTAACCTGGGTTGTGTTCGGGCTGAACTGAGCTTTGCTTTTCCATTTTTAAGAAAGCCCAAAGAGCAGCCTCCCACTGTGAAAGCCCTATGAGCCAAGCTGCTGATGTGAAACAAGTCTCACATTTGTTTCCTTTCACATCTTTTGGTTTAGAAGCACACAGATGCATTTAACACACAGCCTAAAAATAACATCTTCAGAACAGTTGGAAAATCAAGATTTTTACTTTTTAATGATTGCCTTTAGCAGCCTGCTTTATGATCTTGCCTTAGAACTGACATCACACAACTGATCAGTCTTAAAAACAAAAAGAGTTTTCACACCTTGCTACTTTTAAGATAAAGTGCCTTTTAATGGCTTTTCTACTAATTAGCTGCCATGACTTCCCAATCTCTTGGTAGAGGCTCTTTTTAATGTATGTCCATATAATCAACAAGGATTATGGTCTTTTATTCAAAGTATGTTGGTAAGGGATAAGCAAACATGGTGGTGCTGCCTTCTCCCCACTAACAGCCACCTCCAGCTGTGCCACTCCAAATATCAGATCTGCTGTGTCATCCACCTATCTGGGCAGCAGCTGCTAGGAGGGGCTGAGGGTGGGGAGACCACTCTGTAGGGCTGAAGTGGCCAGGAGGATGGAGCAGAAGGTTATTGCTACGGCCCTGTCACAGAATTCTCTGCTGCTAAAGCACAGTGGAAAGCTCAGAGAAAACCACACAGTGTAGCTCCCCACCCGGGATACAGTGGATTGATAAACCTTTCTCTGAGGTGGAGAGCATTGTGCAGCTCCCACGATCGCCCTTACAGCTCTCCTCTTTCTCACAGGATAGCTCTTCAGTTTGAGTGAGGTGAAAATAAACATAATGCCAGTAAAGAAAAAAGCCATCTGACTATAAATGTAAGAGGCCAAAGCCTCCCTTACTGTGGTTACTCTCTAAGCTTCTCCATTATCTAGATGTTGCCAACAGTCAGCCCAGGTCCTGCACTCTCCCTCTTACAAATGGCTTTGCTCAAGCAGTATCAAGCACTGGCTGGGCTAATATCAGTAGTGGTTATTGAGGGAATACACACAACACTCAGTAAGGAGTAACAAATCACCTGGAACACACCCTTGGATGCCCATTTTAAAATAAACATTTACAGCCTCAGTTCTTCAGCAGTCCACAACAGGAACAGCCTAATGCCATAGCCTCAGGATTTGTCAGCTTGGATTGCACTTAACATCAGCCTTTCTATTCTTACACTGCAAGCTGTCTGATTATTCCTAGCTAACACAATTATCTGCACTCACATTTTCCACGCAGTTTCAATACAACACTCAGAAATTTCAAACTGATAGTTTAATTAAATTATGGCAATCAGGATTATTTCAGTTCCAGGAGTATATGAGGCAGAGATACTGAGGATAAACACAGCACTTCTGCTTCCAGGAGAGGGGGTAGAGTCTGTTCTGTGGGAATAGGAAGCTTTCATTGGCATTTGAATCCTCTAGAAATCATGCTTCTTTTATGTATTTCAAGTTGGACATTCCAGGATGGAATTCATCAAAATTACTTGTGGAAACCTAGTCTTACACATGCAAGCAGAACTGGAGATCCAGCTATTCCTCTGTGTTTAAGAGGTATTTTTACTTTGTTTAGATATCCTCTGTGCAGCCAGAAGTGCCAAGACAGCATGCAGCATGGCTCCCTGTGGGAAGTTCTGCTTGGCTTTTACTTTTATAAGCCACCCAAAGAGCAATGTTAGGTCTTACATGTTAATTTAGGTGTCTACAGGGCAAGTAAGAAAGAAGTAAGCAGTAAGAGCAGCAAGGATCAATGACAGATGGAGGCAGCCTAGTGACCTGAGCAGTGAAAATAGGGCCAAGTGAATCAACTCCCTACCACCATCAAGAGAAGAGAAACACCCCATGATGGGACAGCCCAGCGGGTCAGAGGGCCATGCACAGGAAAGGGAGATAATGCCTAAAAGGATGCAGGACTTAATGCAGTATGCACAGGAGGGACAATTTGAGACTTGGATAAACGTCTTACAGTAGGTTTTCAGGGGAATGTGGGAATGTGTGGGTCTCAGTAAGGGATGTTGATGGGAAAGACCAGAAGCAGAAAAATGAAGGAATTGAGAACTGTGGGGATAACAAACATGAGGAAACAGAGGAGAAAAGGAAACAAAAGGGCCCAATTGAGTGTGTACTTGCTTGGTGGAGTCCTGTGCTTCTACACCACCACCTGTCCTGTATTTTCACTAGATCCTATTTCTACCTGTCTTCTCTGAGGGTGCATTCTCTGTCCCGAGCCATTTAGTGTGAGTGCTGCCAAGTTTCAGACCAGACTGGTAGGATTAGGGAGTACCAGCTCCCAGAGGGGAACCACAAACATCCAGGGCTCATAGGTTCAAGCTGGAGGAGACTGGGAGCTAGGTGCCAACCAGAGGACAGGGTGTCTGTGACCAGCTCCTGAAGTGACATACATTGCGTTCATATCCCAGAAACAGTCTTCAGACATGATTCCCCAGAGAGGGGAAACGAGATGGAGCTGTCTGTGCTGCTCATGTTTGTGTGAGTGTGGGTGGTGCTGATAACAGCACTCATTCCTCTTTGTGCTGGTCCATGTAGCCAGCAATGTGCATATTTGTGTGCACGTGGGTGTCTGCCTATCGGGAATATATGCTCAGCCTCACTACAGGCTAGACCCATGAACACAGAGCTGCAGCAGCCTCACCTGCATCCCAAAGGTCACAAAGTTCAGCCAACCCTAGCACCCTGAACTTGATAGAGATCCTTGCTGAGGCACTTTTCCAGCTTTCCTGAGATAAAGACTGTGTCCCAAGAAGACTTCCTTTACAAGCCTCATTATCAACTTTCACAGTGTCTCATGCAACTTGTGGAGAAGCATCTGGCTACCTCTGGCTTTGTATCTTTTCTAGGAGAGCAGTCCACCCCCCTTTAGAGAATTGTGGCTTGTATGGGAGTGGAATGATGGTGGCTTGCCAGTTATCCTTAAATCACTCCTACCACCAGACAGGCTTGAAGATAAAGTAAGGAATGAATTTATTCAGGAATCCAAAGATCAGCATTACAATCTCCTTATTTGGAGGCAGCTGTGCATAAAGAAAAGAAAACTTACAGCTGTGGACAGATTGTTCTGTTATCTCTCCTATCCTGTTGAAATGCTCTCAGCATGCTTACATACCTTTCAGCTGGAAACTTGACTTTAAGCAAGACCTGGTCCACAGCATGTATTTCATTGAAGGGATGTTTATTCAGGGGTATGCATGTCCTTGCACACCTCTTTTCTCCCCTGAGGTATTTCAGGTCCTCATCACACCTCTCCCACTCATGCCATTGCCTGAGCTGGGAAGCGTTGGTGCCTGCTGGATAGGTGTGTTCTTCTGCCGAGACAAAATATCTTGGTGCTTACCTTAATGCATGCTGACTGTGAAGGAGAGCTTCTCCTCAAAGGCAGAGCAAGGTTCAGGCCTCCTTGCATTAATTTTTTATACACTGAAAACACCAGGTGGTATATATGAACAAGTTAACAATCATAGTATATATAAACAGTGGTAATACATGTAGTTAATTAGATCTTGACTGTATTGAGACAAGAATTAATGGCAATCAAATTATTTCAGGGTGAAAATGACATGAACATGCCTGGCATGAGCTATGACCCTGCAATACCCCAAGATGGCATCCTCTTCCTTCAAAGGTGTTGAGGTACTGGATGAGAGATTCCGGAAAAAATTAAACCCAAAAGTAATTTATCATACTCCATATTTTATTAACACAATTTTATTTTTCATCTGTTCTCCCAAATCCAGGATTCGCATTAGCCAAAGCATCAAGCAGTCCCTGTGTTTAGTTTTCATATGGGACAGTGGTGAAAATCCTCACCTGCAAAATTTCAAAACTGGCTGCTGATAACAAAAGTTTTTATTTATTTTGTAAGGAC
Organism: Edolisoma coerulescens; assembly: GCA_013397115.1. NCBI lineage: Eukaryota > Metazoa > Chordata > Aves > Passeriformes > Campephagidae > Edolisoma > Edolisoma coerulescens. Next base: position 1,033,207 of record VWZW01005957.1, read on the forward strand.
TAGAGATGCCCCTGCAATGGTCACATGAACAGGAGGAATCTTGGGTTGTTTGACATTAACGTGATCACATCTCCGTGAAAAATGGTTTTGACTTAGAAAATAACTTTTGTTTCTTCACAAGCACTGCTGGCTGGACAGTGTTATACAGAAAGGGTTGTCCTCAGTAAGATTCTGGCATTCAAATCTACAGAGCTACCAAGAAAAGCTGAGCAATTTGAGCAGTTTACATTCTGGAAAAGTAGCAGAACTGCTCTAGTCACACTGAGAGATGATGCAAGTCGTTTTTCATCATAGCAGTAAAGGTCCCACATGTGAAAGGCTTCTCAATTCAGTCCTTTAAAACAACTGTGCCAGAAAGGGTACTTTGAGAGCTGTGTTTCTGGGATCCCCTGGCCTTTCCCCACCATGCTTTCTCCTCTTCCTCCTTCTTCTCCTTCTCCTTCNATATCATCATCAATATCTGTCAATAGTTAGTATCTGTTTTTCTAAAAATTTGATTTACAGAAGGCAAAGTTGTCTCCAGAGCCCTTCCTGACGCAACAAAAGATCAGGACCAGAGCAGGATCAGACTCCGAGAGTCTGCAGGTCTGGAATCCAGTTTTGCTTTAGGATTTGTTGTGATGATATGCAAAACTGAATGCTCTAAACTCATTTCAGCATGCAAGGCAGAGATAACAACTTCTCTTTCTTTCTACTTGTTCATCTCTGTTAGTTCTAGACTCTACAATGCCAGGAGGTCTTTCTTTTCACGTTTCTTTAGATTTGGCAACTATTGAATCTGTTCAGGCCCAAGATCAATTTCAAACTACAGGTGATGCCCATGGTTCATGCAGAGACTCAGGAAAACACCTTCTTCTCAATACACTCCTGCAAAAGAGCAAATCTTTCCTAAAAGACAGAAAGAAGCACTGCTGTCTGCTGAGCAGAAGCCAAGTTTAGCACAATCACAGATCAAAGAGAGCTGTGAACCTCTCATTTCCATCTCAGCAGGGTGCCAGAATATTTAATATTTGTGCCCCAAAATTCAACGGCAGATTTGTTTACAGAAGTGTTTTCCAAGAGGTGCTCGGGTTGCACTCAGCAGCTGCCCTTATTGCTGTCGCTGGGCATACCTGGCATGTCTGGGTGATTTATGGGTTTCAATTGCTGCCTGCAGCCCTCCTGCTTGAGAAACAGGGGCTGCTCCAGCACGGCGAGGAGCCACGAAGCAACAGCTGCAACAGATGGCCACAGCTCCTGCCCTGGTTTGGCACACCCTGCCGAAACGGGGCCAGACGTGCACGCTTGTGCGGGCTGGATAGGTGAGGGATACCACAAGGACATTTATCAATGGCAAACAAAGAGTAATAATGTGCTGTAGGGAAATAAGGTTAAATGGGGAGGTGAGGGGAATGAGGGGAAGGCGCGAAACGGCAGATGTTTTGAGGAAACAGCTGTTAATCCAGGAGGGGAAAGACGTGGTGGCAAAGACACCAAGGAGGCAGCAATTCAAAGGATTATCTTGCGGGTTTCATGGCTTGAGTGGAGAGGGGAGGTTGGAAGACCACACTTCTGGCACTGCAGGTGCCTGGGGCAGAAAGGAAGCGGCGGAGACATGGTGTGCCAGCCATAACAGCAAAGGGGAAAAGAGACAGTGGAACACGGAAAGAAATGCAAAGAAAATTGTGGTAATACTAAGGTGGTCTAGTATTACATTGGATGATGGTTTTATGAGGTATGCATACAGATTAGCATCAGAAAAAGGTCAGCAAAGTCATTGTCAGGATATGTGCAAAAACAGAATCCAGATTTTGCATGATAAAGACTCTAATCTCACTGTCCTTCAGTGATTTTGAACGTAAATGCATCTTTTTAAAGCATAAAAAAGACACTGTGGGGGTACTTTTCCCAACAATTTGAAAATCAGAGAGCTCTCAGTGCATTTTGATCAGTGTGTAAAAATTTAGGTAGTCTTGGCTGAGAAAGCCCCAGACAGCAAAGACATGTCACGTCTTTGCTCAGCATGCTTTGGTTTTGATTTCTGTGCTCCAACAACTTAATAGCTAAATATGTCTGTCAAGTCTTCCAAATTAATGCATGTCCATAGAGCTGATTATTTGTCTTTGAATTGTATTTGAAAAATCTGAGCAGCCCTGGTGATGCCAGAAGTAGCTGTCATTTAACTGAGGTGCCATAAAGAGCTGTCCTCCTGGTAAATATCATGTTCTCTGTTAAACTTAACCATAAAATTAGTGGCAGTTTTAATATATATAACTTTTTTCATCTACCAGTGAGATCCTTATGAGCTCTCACAAAAGGCATCACTGAAATAGATGAAGTATTAATACAATCATCTTCAGACTTCTTATGTTATGGATGAGAAAATAAGTGACCCAACGAAAAGAGAAAAGAAACATTTGAAGTTTATTGTAGTCACATACAGGATCTGGGTAAGGGGCAGTGGCAGGTGGCAGGTTGGACATCAATCTGAGCACTTGCATCCAGACTAATCTAGGCTCTACAGTGAAATTCTTCTCATTGTGCTAAATAGCCCAACAGGTACACAGTAGCCCTAGGCTGCACTTCTTTCAGCAAAGCTCTAGCAAAGATTGAATTACCAGTTGGTTGTGTCTCCAGGGGAAGGATATACCCTGTAACAGCTGCTCTTGATAAACACAACTTTTTAATATCGCTGGGCTTGTTTCAAATTGCACATGATAGCCTTCAGCAGGCTAACCTGAGCCACCAGGCTTACAGTAGGGCAATACCAAGAAAGGGGGTTACTGCCCTACTTCACAGTGAGCAGACACAATACAAGGCTTAAATATTTTTGTGCAAGATTTTAGATTATCACCATTTCCAGCTGCATTATCCTAGTTTCTATTTGCACACTGTTTTGGGAAGTGCCTTTGAAAGTGGTGGAATGTCATACTAATTTTACATCTGAAGTCCTACTTTATACAGCCTAAGAACAGCCTACTGACTGCAGTGTAGTAATAGATGCAGACAGGATGATTTTGAGGTGCTGAAGCACCTCTTCTTGGGACCATGTACCCCTCACTCAGCATGAAACCTGACTCAGAAGATGTGGGGAAAGAGCTATCACAGCCAGTTGTGGGACTTTTTGAAGGGAAATGTGCTCCTGACAGAAAGATCCTTTTACTGGCTGTGGAGGTGTGGAAAACTCCAAGTCTACTGGGAGCTGGAGTTTTTTATCATCTCAGGGTATTATTCAGATCTTATTCTTGAGCAGTCATCTCTCTCATAGTTTCCCCTACAAGTGGGAAACCTGAGCCCTTGGGAGCTTAATTTGATTCTTTTTCAAAGCACTTGGCACTTGCACCATCTCTATCCTTCAGTGAGACTTGCATGTACTTGCCAGGCTGGATAACATGGATGTGAGCGTCATGTCCAAGGTCAGACGATGAATTAATGTCAGAGCTGGGATTATTATTACTTATTATGGGGGAGCTGGTGATTAGACCTATGCTTAAGGCAATCTACAGCTTCTATTACAAAAATCTACTTTTGTCTTTGTGCATGCTAAAATAAAACTGCTTAGGCTAAAATTCCTGATCCATACAAGCAGTCTCATGCTTGGAGGCAGGCAAAGCAGGCTGGGCTCTTGATTTCTTCATTTTGCTAGCGGCAACTCCTGACTCCTGCTGCTGGGGTCACAGCACTGTACTTCTCTGAGATAAGAGTTACCTCAGGAGAAAATGTGTCTCTTCTAAAAGGAGTCCAGAAAGAATTTTTTGCACATATACTCACTGGTGGAGTTAGGTAGAGTGGGGTAAAGGCATTAGTTCAAACAGGCAGGTAAGTGGGCAAACAGGCCACCAAAATTCAGTGTTACTAAGATTGCTTCTCTCATCTGCTTTGAACTCAGGCAATCACTTGGATCCCTCTGTCACTAAAAACCACAGAAGGTTTTATTATTGTTAAGTGAAGCCTGCTTAGCTTTGTAAGGACTTATTTTGGGGGATTATGAGGGTAGATTTAGTTTTGGACTGAAGAAGTCTTAGCATGATCCAAAAACAGCAGCTAAAGCATACTGAACAAGTATTTCAGCCAAAATGAGGAAGGGCAGAGATGGAGCCATGAAACAGCTGCTGAGAGCAGTGGCCTTTTGTGAGCTGTGATATTTGCTGGGCAGATAAATGGAGGAATGAAGAAGAAATGATTTCTGCTTTTCCAACTTTGTTTGTACTCTGAGAATATATCCAGAGCTCCCTCTGGCTTAAGAGTCACCACCCAGTTCTCTCTTTACTCAGGGCATTTGTCAGTGCTGTGTCATCAGGTCTGCAGAATGAATGCTGAAACATGGGGCCATCAAGTAGGCACAGAAAGGCAGCCTGGGGACTGGATTCATCTCCCTCAGTGTGAGTGGGACACAGGATGGAGAGAGGGAGAAAGGGAAAATTTCCCGAAGTTTTCCATGCGAAGTTTGGTTTTAGAGAGAGCTGGGCAACTGAATTTTCAAACTAAGGCACATCTGCATCATTTACCCAAACGTGGCATTGTTTGTGGTAGGGGAAGAGCTCCTGCCTGTGCTCTGAGCTCTGACAGCCACCGGGCACGAGGGATACAGGCTGCAGAGACTGGGCATGGGAGAGAAGAAACACCTCAAGTTTGGGATCAGAAACAGCAGGAAATTCACTGAAAGAAAAGAAAAAGAAATGTATCAAGGTCATTAAATATAATTTGCTTCTGTCTCAGAGAGTTCCCAGCCCAAAACCTGTGGGAATTCAAGAAACTGTTCTGGGATATATATATTCCCAAGCATGAACTACTGGCTGGAGGCAAGAAAATAGGCTAGGTTAACCTACATCTCACCCAACACAGGCATTTTTGTGGGACACTACTCAAAGCAAGGGCATCTCATGCTGAGTGAGGCGTATTTCACATAAATTCAGTGACCAGAAGTTAGCTGGTGATCAAATTTATGTGAAAGAAAGTCTGGCACGAGCCATCTTCTCTCACCAGGTAGTCAGCAGCAGGAGATAGGCACCTCCAGTCCCCACAGAAAGCACACAGATGACTGGCTTACACCAGATACCAGCTTTTGATGGCAAAAACTGGGAGAGGTGGATTGCTGATGATGGCATCCATGGAAAACACTCAGGTCACAGGGCTCCAAGTGTTTCAGCCTGCTCTCAAGCCTGAGCATATCTTTGCAGCCATGACATCTTCTTGGAGCTTCAGCTCAAAACACAGGGCAGGAGGGGAAATCAGGCAGAGGTGAGGCCCTTGGAAATCACCATGCTTTGCTGCTTCATAGGAAAGCACCCACATCTCACCTGTACTCCACAGTCCGGGCACAATGGTGTCCATGAGGAGACCTGCCCACCAGGAGGGATGTGGGGTAAGGACCCTCCAGGTACTCCCCATCCCCAGAGACCTGGAGCTCAGTGGCATCCCTGAACCTGCTGCTGCTAGATCCCAAATGCTGCCTGCCACAGGCATTTTCACAGGTGTGGGAAGGCCTGAAGATGTCAGACGCTGGCCAAAGCCGTGGCCAGGTTTCTGTGAGAGTTGGCATTTGAGCACGCTCTTCCCCCAGGTGTGAGGGGGCTGGGTGTGCAGTTTTATGTGCAGGTGTCTGATTTGGAAGGCATTGGTGTGACCTGTGGCTGTGAAGGGCGAGAAGAAGCAGGTGGCCTGATGTCTTGCTAACATAGCTGAATCCCCTGTTCATAACAGCAAATGCTAATCCCATCTTCCTCACTGTGAGGGCCTGAGTGTGAAGTGTTTGCAAAATATTGACTACCAGCACAATCTCCCCAGGTGCCCTCTTCCCCTCTGGCTCTGCTGCTAAGTCTTTGGCAGTCAATATCATATGTACAGAACCCACCTCTAAATCCCCCAAATTAGATTAAAGGCTCAACAACATCATAACACAGTTTTAATTACTGTGCTACCTACCATGAACACAAATGTCAGGACAGCAAGGGCAGACTCCTACGAATATCTGTCAGTAGAGCTCTTCTTTTAGTAAAGACAGTACCAGTGCAAGCTGGTTAGACTTTGGTTTCTTAAACCTATCCTGAACATTTATGTTCTTCTTGGATGCCCAGACTCTGGCATCTTCTGTGACTTGCAGAGAATGGCAGGGTGAATCCTGATTGCAAGGGATTGGTGGTAAAACCTCTAACCTCACTGCAATGAATGGCTAATGACACCTTGGTGTGGTTTCCACAGGAGCCGTGCTTTACAGCTTGCAGCATTTCCTTTCCATTTCTAAAGCACATTTGGACTCAATGATCTTAAAGACCTTTTCCAGCCTAAATGATCCTGTGATTGTAAAGCAGCTCTTCTTGTATGCACACATCCCATTGCCTTGGAGTAGGGAACTGGCTGAAATTCTTGCTTTTCTTCCTGCCTGAGCTTCAGTCATGGATGCAGCAGGGCTGGTGCTGGGGCTACAGCCCCACAGAAAGGGGGCCTGTGCCAAGCAATGCCATCACTGCTGTGGGACAGAGAGCCCCAGCCCCCATCCCTCTTCATAAAGGCTAAATTCCACCACCACTGTATAGCTGAGACACCTGGAGATGACTCTGCTTCTGACAACATCCACAGGGATAGCTCTCCTCTACTGTTAGCCTGCCACCCTTCTGTACCTCGGAAGTGCTGGTACCCTGAGTTTTGGGGGCATTCCCCTGCCTGTCTCAAGGAAGTGGCTCAGCTGTTACCTGCTGCCAGGAGCACAGAATCAAAACCAGTAGCCTGACATGTTCCTGATGCTTTAGCTTTCTGGCAGCATCTTTTTGCAAGGAGTCCTTTCCCTGGTGAGGCTCCTTGAGAGTAAAGCAACACCCAGAATGAAACTGGGACAGTTTAACTAGTGGGACGATGTGGGGTAACTAGCTTTAGAGAACATTTGCTCTTAGCAGAGAGAAAAGCAGTAATGTTTGCATTAGCAGATCTGTAATCCACCTTCTCAAGTTTTTAGATTAAGTGTTCTGGAAGGCAACATTTATCCGAAGCTGGTCTCCAGTGGCTGGATGTGTAAACCAGACCCAAATATGTTCTGCAGCCAGGCTGACACCTGGGGATTAAACATGTCATTAGTGCCCGGAACATCCTGGGGCAGGGGACAACCATCGTTTATCCAGGTTGTTTCTACAACATCAGCCGGACCTTTGAATCACGCAAACAAAAAAATTGGCTAACATGAAAAGGTTGAGGCTTTCCAGAGCTGTCCAAACATATGTCTTAACTACCCCATTTTTGCTGCTTAAACAGCTTTTCATAACTGTTTATTGTTCCGGGAAATGTGAAAGGACTGTTTACATGGTAGCTAAAGGAACATGAGGCAAAAGGCCACTAGGTCTAGGATGAACAATACTTTCCCCAGGAATCTGTGGGATATTTCTCTTATCTCCCTAGCCAAAGTCTCTCGGCCATGCTCCTCATCCATGGTGCTTGGAAGCTAGGCATTTCTGCAGGGATAAAAAGAGATGTGTGAAAGTCGTTTTCTCCCAGAGGCTTGACTCAGGCTGTCAAATCCTGCTGCTTGGCAGAGGCTGAGGACATGCTGTTGTGAGCTTTTTAATGTTACGATGAATGCCTCAGATGCCAACTTCTCATTGGTTTGGAGTTAAAACCATAAAACCTGACGGGGCTCCATGTCAAACCATAAATCAGTTTGTCATGCCAAAAAGCCTGGCACACAGTTTGTGTTAGTACCCAGTCTCTACAGCTTGACCTACGCTTGCTGTCCAAACTGCTCAGAGACAATCTGGGAGGTGATGCTATCTCCTAAGGACTATTGCTCAAACAGATCTGAAGAAAAGAGAGAGAAGAGGGAGATGAAGGGAATGAAGTGTTCTTCGAATGAAGCCTCCACAGCCAGCATGGAAGTAATAAATAAATCCAACAAAGAAAATGAATCTCTCGTTAAGTACTGCTGCTTCAGCCCAGAGGAGGAACAACTGGCAACCTCAGTTCAACAGCACAGTACTTCCTGAGATGAGTATGCTGGTGTGGAAAGGAGAGTCGTTTGCCTGCGTGCAGAGTCTGCCTGATGCTATTTCTTCACCTCCCCATGTTAAAGAGGTTTTCCTTTTCCTCCCCTTAAAATAGTTCAACTTTGTATCAAGCACCATGTCTCTGCTACAATTTTCTCTGCAGAAGTACATCGAAATGCAGAGATGGACCCAATATAGGCAAGGAGGTAGGCAGGTTTTAACCCAACCTCTACAGAGCCTAGCTTGGACAGATTTCCTCCACAGCCAGCAAGACTCTCCCCATGGGAGCTACTGGAAGAGCTTTTTTCTGTCTCAAACCTCTTGCTTTTTTTTATGTACAAGTGTCCCCTTCACCCAGCATCATACTTGCCTTGCAGCAGGAAGGGAGCCCTGAGCAGAAAGTTCACCCCTGAGCTACAGTCCTGCTGACAGCACAGGCTTACTTTATGATCTCAGGCTAATCTCTAAAGCTGCTGTCTTTTGTAGTGAGGTGGCACTACAGCTTCCTGCACGAGGAGGTGCAGGGCAAAAACAAGGCAGCACACAAGACACAAACTACCCTGCAACAGGGCTGCACACCTGGGATGGACGGACAGACAGACAGATGAAGGGGTCTCGGAGTTTGTTCCATCCACAGAGCAGTCAGCACTTCTTAAGGTGTTTCTGTCAATCCCAAAGGCCTGACAAATAGTCTGATTAATAAATTAGAGTTTCTCATACCTCAGCCAAAATATTGAGCCCTGAAATATCACCATCTCCTTGGGGTCTCTTGCAGCACCTCCTGAAGGCACTCCCAAATGCAGCAAAGTGATGGGCTGGCACTATTCGAGAGCACAACAGCCCTTTCCATCGGGGCCCTCATGCAGCTCTAGCCGTGATGCCTTAAAAGGCTGGTTAGCACAGAAATACTGCAGTCCTTATCTCCTGCCCGTGGCTGCTGCTTTGGAGATAATGTATTTATAGCTCACCCGAAGCACGGATGCCCAACTGTCTAATTATGAAACATATAGTTTGGGCAATCCAATAAAGAGGCAAGTCTGTCCTGTCCTCTGTCATTCACAGACTCCTGAGCAGAGGCAGCACAGAGCTGCAGCAAGGTAAGATAGTGCCTTGTTTCGGTTTTCACTGTCTTTTGAGCCCTTTTTTCCTTTCCACCTGCCATTTGCCATCACTTGTCAGGGCTCTGCATAGACATCTTGAGGGGAGTGCTGCTTTCTCAGGGGAAGAGTGGACCTTAAGATGCTCATTCCTTTCTTGCTGCGGAGGCACATACAGAGTCTCTCGTTGTGTTCCCAGTCTGCTGTTGGGAACCAGGTGCTAACTAACAGCTGCTCTTTGGTTTCTTCACTAATAATACACTATCAGGTTTTCATGTTCTCGAGGAACACAACCATATCTAACTATAGACACTTCCCTGGTTTGAATAGCAAACTGAATTACTTCAGGCAGAAAGCTTTTAATTAGTTTTTGGAGTTTTTTCCCCCTCTATCAGCATTTTCTTCTTTATGTTGAATGTTTGGAAAATGTATAGATAGTGGGGAAAAAAGAGGACAGACAGAAGGGACATTTTACTCTTTTCTTCTCTTTCAGACCATTTCCTAGTGGCCATGAAAGAAAAAAAGGAAAATTACAGGTGATGCTTGCTGATTACATGTTCTAAAAAATTACTTGTTATGGATTACAGCAGCTGAGGGAAAAGGGAAAAGAAAGCAAAGCACTGAATCATAACTGGGTGTCAAAGCAGGAATTCATCAAAACTAGCCTTTAAAATAGCATTAGCAATAACTGCCAAATGCCAATAATCAGGATATTGTTCCATTAAATTACTTTTAACCTCATCTCATGAGAGCATTAATTTTCAAATGAAGCCAATAAAAGAACATCTCTTAGGGAAAATAAGATTATTTGTGCATGTGTATGCATTTGTTTGGATGCATTTACACATACATTTTTATTATAAATATTCTTGTAACCAAAGGCTTTTAAATCCAAGGATCACAAAATATGACAAAAAGGTAAGAAATATTAATTTACTTTCAGCCTAAAAGCTAAAGCTATCACATATTGCACTAGAGTTTGTTTACTATGCCATTATTCAAGAAATTAAATGAAATAAAGGTTTTTTCAAAATGCTGAGTCCTTCACAGGCTTTGACAGGATCTCAGGTTCCTGGTACCCTGAGGAGCAGGGCTCCTTAGACCTGACCCAAAGCCAGTGCTTGTAGGAAAGGACTGCCCACTTCAAAGTGTTTGGGATTGAGGTCAGATCCTATGTGAGGATTTCAAAGGCAGAAGGGTAGATGATTACTTGGTCTAAAGCTGCTGGAGACGCACTAGCTTTAGGTGAGAGGTAGGTGTTTACATTGGTGCAGTTGGTGCAGCAGTTTGGTCTGGTCCCGGGGCTGTCTCTTGGGCTCTGCCCTGGCAACGTGCCTGGCAGTGCTCCTGTGGGAAATGCAGCCCTGGGGCTGTGCCCAGGCCATTACACACTCACGGCTTCTGAAATCAAGTGAATACATCCAAAACATGTCCTAGGGATAGGATTTGCTCTTAGGCCATGCCCAGGGGGGAGAGCCCTACATGGCGTCTTGTCAACAGACCAGCATGGCTGGCTGAATCTCAGTGCCTGGGAGCATCCTCGTGTCCTATGGGATTTATGAGTGAAGGCACGGCCTCTGAGGTTGCTCCCATGTATCCAGCCTCACCTGTGATGGGCACTCACTGTCGTGGTTGATGTCCTCAGTTAATACCTCATGTCTGGCTTAGCTTTCCAGGGTTATGCTGGTGGGGGCTGTGACAGAGTAGATGGTGCTGGGACAACACGCTTAGGGACAAGTTTGCTCCACCTTTCATGTCAAGAACAGCACATAACTTAAGTGGAAGAATGAAGTAACGTAAAATGCCAAACTGTCCGTACATGCAGCTATCTTATCTTGGGGCTTACTGTCCCCACATGGATGCCTTGGAAGGCTTAATGTCTCCAGACACTGCAGCCAGCACCTCCACATGTGTCCCTGTTCTCCAGCAGTAACTGTCTTGCCACTACACCATGGTATGGTCAGATCTGCTCAGAGCTCCAATCTTCTGGTCCCAAGCACTGGTGAGATGAGTTTGCTAAATTACCTGGAGCTCAAAGGTAGTGTGTCCCACCAGAGAGTGCAGTGTTTTAGAGGGACACCAGTGGGACGTGGCAGCTGCCTTCACTCATCTGGTTATTACAAGATCTTGCTATTAAGCCAAACTGATGTGCTTCCACAGGAAATTGTGCAATAAAGAAATTGTGTACAAAACTAGTATTTTTTAGTAGAGCAGTCCCACTTCTTGCATACTAGAAATTTTCTCATGTCCTCAAATTCTTTGTCTATCTTCCAAGCCTCAGGCTAAAACAATAAAAATAAGAAAATCATCCTGGTTGGGCACTTGGTGTTAAAGTATTGCAGCCACTGGTGTATTGACAGTGTTCCCTTTTAAAAACAGGAAGCAGAAGCAGCATTCCAATCATGTACAGCAAAGCATTGGCTTTTTTAAAAAACTGTGTTGGTCAAAAGTCTTTAGCTGGAATAAAATGCAGGAACATACATACTAATGCTGTGATTTTTCACTGGATTTGAATTTAAAAGTGGAATTCAACAAAAAGACCCAAAGCCTGTTTCCAAAGTGAAACCATTCTAAAGGCAGTCTTTCCAACAATAATACTTTGTTCTTAGCTAGCATTTAAAAATATGATTAATGGATGAATAAATTTACTTTTTCCCTTCCAAACAGCAAGCCATCAGAACAAGGCAGACTTTTGACTGCAGCTGGCAAGAGGCTGTGAGGGGGCAGGCTCATTCAAACACTTCTTTAATACAGAAAATGTAAAAGGCTATTTTACAAGGAAGAAAACCAAAGAAGGAAGTGAATGTGAATGCTGACTTCGGGATGAAGTCCTAGCCCCACAGATATCAATGGGAATTCTCTCCGAAGCATCCATGGATTATTTTAACAAAACTCAGATCTCTTTCTTTTCCTCCTAATTTTAATAGTGCCAAACTCATGTAGATTTGTACCACAAAAGTGCATTTTTATATTTTTTCTTACCATTTTTCCTCTTTTTGTAGCTGTGTGTTGTCTAACCAAACCACAGACACTCTGACACAGTTGGTTTTCAGTGAGATGGATTATTGACTGCAATATTTTATCTTTGGCTTTATATCACAGTGAGTACAGTTTCATGCTGACAAATCTCAGGCTGTTTCAACAATGTTCATGATCTAACACTGATCAGCTTTGAGAAGCATAGTTAAGAGTCCTAGTTTTTCTGAAAGCAGCTGGAAGAATTTTGCCTGGTTTTGCACAGTTCCCTCTGACAAACATAGAAAGAGGACTATCACTGACATTTCAAAGGGATCCATCAACTTCATAAAACTCAAAATGTTTCTGCTGCAGTTTGATTTACTGGCTACTGTTAAGACACACTACCAAGAATTAGTGAAATTGAAAGAGCTAGAAGAAAAAGTATTTTCCCTCAATTTCACTTCATTCTTTCAGTATTAGTTTTTATGAAGCCACTTATACAGGTTCTCTTTTATAATATTCTTTTTTTTCGCTGCAGTATCTGTGGAACTCCCATATCACAACAAATTAGAGTAAAACTCTCCTTTAAAAAGGAAAATAAGTACTTTGTCATGAGAATAAAATGGGTGCATATGTGGGGACAGAAGTTGTCTCACACATTCCATAAACAAAGCTAGTGGGCTTTCAGATCAGCATATTCCCTGTCAAGCTGAGCAGATTTTCACCAAAGCCTCCCTAGAAATTTGCATGCTTTCTGTAGGAGGGAAGCACTGACAGCATTGACTAGTGCTCCGTTTTCGGTAGTCTGTGGCTAGGCAAGCAAAGCCCAACACGCCTAGGGATTACCATATGAAAACACAGAAATTCCTGCAAGCCGTAGATGCCACCACACAGAAGACCATTATTCTGTTATTTACGCCATTTTTAAAATGCTGGGTGTATCCTAATTTCCTATGCATGGTTTCCATTGCAACACATCTCACAGCCTCCAGCGCTGGGCGTAGAAGGCAGTGGGCCACTCAGGGGCTTAGAACACTAATAATGATACAAAAAGAGAGATACAGCATGGCACTTTTGGTACAGAATAAAAGAGAGCAAGTTCTCAGAACAAATCTGTCTGTTGTAGTTTTCAACTCCACCACTTAAGCTCCACTCAGGAATTCACGTGAGCACAGGTTAGACACATTGTGTGTTATGCACTCGCATGGCCTGCATTTCACATTGTATTTCTTCTCTCAACATCCTTTTAGGGAAGAAAAATAGCACTTTTTCCTAATTCAGAAACAAGAAGTAAGGGCCTTCGAAGGGCCAGATCTGAGGGCAGCCCTTCTTCCTTTCTGCCTTTTCACCCTGTGTTTACTAATGCAAATGCAGGGTGGATTTGCAGATTACTAAAGGAAACAGCAAACAGCTCTGGGTCCAGGGCATGCTCACAGAGAAAGCCAGCAGGAAAAGCAGTGTGGGCATGGCTGTGGAAGTGCTGTAGGCACTCAGGCAGAGCAGCTGCCTTCCTCACAGGTCTTCCTCTACCCTCACCTGCAATGAAGTTCCCAGTGCCTGCCAGGGCTGTGTTTGCTGCCCGACAAGCCAGACCCTTCTCCACATTTTTTTCGGATATCCAAGTGTTAGAAACTCTTCTCTGCAAATTAGGAGACTGGGTTCCTGGAAATCCTTCTGGATATGAGGAAGAGTCAGTACCATTGTGGACAGGCTCTTCAGGGACAGACAGATGGGCAGCGCTCAGTCATGTAAGGCATTTGCATTGTAGCAACCCAGCCAGGACTCACTGGACATTAGGGTTAGACATCAGGGATAAGCAACAGGACTAACACTGCTTCATAATGTGAGTTCTGACTCCTCTGTAATGATTCAGAAAAATTACTTATCTTCCAGCAAGAGACACTTTACCTTCAAGACAAGCCATTGTTGCAAGTCTTTCTTTCATTTCACTCACAACATTTGAATTTCATTTACATTAAGACAGCAACTCCACTAGACAGCCATGTGAATATAAACTTGGCAGGGACAAACACAATCCATATGCCCATCAGGCTGACAATGGATGGTATATTTTTTCAGCTTTATGTGAAGTGTTAGACATGAAATTCACATCAGCAGCCAAATGATTACCTTAATCCTATTATTTAAAGGGCCTGAGCACTTATAAGGTTCAAAGTAAGCACAGGCCTAAGAGGATCAACAGCAAGGACTCTACTTCAAAGTGCACAATCTAAGCTCATATACTCAGTCATAATATATGTCTGAGTCTACATCTCAGACCCTCTCAGTTTATCTGTAGCATATACAAGCAGTAGTTAAGAAGAAAAATAACTGTTGCCATACAGAAGGATCTTTCTGCAAAACAGGCCATCCCCAATCGTGGTCAGATTGGAGAGGGTGACTGTTTCTACTTATATCAAAATATTCTGAGTCTGAAGTAATCTGGGAAGTGATTTGCAACTGCATGCTTCTTTTGACTATTAGGCAAGTTGAAGGGTTTGGGGAGTGATAGGGCCAACAGATAACCAGTCCTTGAGGAAGAGATGGCTGTGACAGAAAAGGCTAAATGATCTCCTTTTTTCGCTCCTGTGTTCATTGTGAGGAACTTGGAGAGCTTTCTGCAGCAGAATGCTTCCTTATGGGTATCGTCAGAGGATCTATTTCAAGCTGAAGTGTCTGTAGAAGAGGTATGGAGCAAATAAACAAAATGAATAGGAAGAAAATGTTAGAACCAGATGGTGTTCATCCAACAGATCTAAAGGGATTGAAGGATGAATTAGCTGAAATAATAATAGTCTGTGGCCTCTTATTGAAAACAGACTTAGAATATATCCAATACAGCATCAGCCTCTTTAAATGCTTCCAAAAGAAAATGGGAGAAATAGGGCCCGGTAAGACTGACAAATTTGGTAGAAATCACTATGCAGGGTAGAGAAGCTGGGTAAATACGATACATCGGGAGAAATTCAATACAGCTTAGTAAGGTGAAATCATGTTCTACAAATCCATCTGGTTCCTGTAAGACAGTAAACAGCATGGAGATACAGGAGATCTTTGGCCGACAGCATCTGCCTATTTGTTCTTTTCCATGTCTTCAATAAGGGCCCTCACCACACACTCTTAAAAACACTTAAGCAGTAATAGGATAAGAGGGAAGATATTTGCATGTATTGCATAAAATCAATTGAAAGATAGACAGGTTTTACATTAAAGAGATTAATAGGAGATTATTAGTGGAAATTCTTCTAAGACTGAGAAACAGGATAAGAGAAAAGGATCTTTGGCAGCAGGAAGAGTGGGCACTAGAACAGCAGCTTAAACTGAATGTAGATGAGCATAAAACAGTGAACATGGGCGAGAAATGTGGCTTTAGCTATAAAGTAATGGTTCTGAGGTGTCTACCTGGGTGTGAAATTTAGAGATTATATAGATTTACAGAAAAACCCCAAAACAACAGAACATACACTGGTCAAAAGCAGCCCAAAAGCAAACTGGATGTTAACATTTTGGCCACCTCACCTGAAAAACTAAATTGTTGTATTGAAAAAGTTTGAAGAGGAATGATAAAACATGAGGAGTAGCTTTCACACAGACCGAGTAGGTAGACTGGGACTCCCTGGCCTAGGAGAGACAGCTGAGGGGAGATATGATAAAGACTGACAAAGACATGAACAGCCTGTAGCACATGAATAAAGATCAGTTACTCATTATATCTCCGAGGATCAGACCTAGGAGGCCTCAGATGAAACTAGTAGGTAATATGTTCAAAATTAACACAAGGAAGGTGGTTCTTCAGCAACACAGAGTAGAGCTACCTGTTACTGGAAACTGTGAATTTCCTCTCAGGCAATCAGCAGCATCTGCAAGTTCATGAAAGTGATATTCGGTATGGATACTGCCTCCAGGTTGAGAAATCCCCAAGCCAAAAGTTGCTGGGGGCTGACAGAGTATTATGAAGAGATATCATTACAATCTCTTCTCACTTTCTTCCCAAGACAGTTCCCAAGAGCAGCATAACAAATTGGAGGAACCCTTCTTTTGATGATTCTCATATTGCTATGGTGTGATCTGAATAACTACAAATGACGGGTTCTGCCTGACACCATTCATCCTTCACAAGCATGAATGTTAGACTGAAAACTTTAGTCTGAATCTTCCTTCCTTCCCTCCCTCATTTGACTTTGGAGGTTGTGGAGTCCTAATGTTAATCCTTAAGGGCAAATTAGACAAAGATCTGCCAGGAATGAGTTAGACATTGTCACTTCTGCCTTGGAAATTAGTTAGATAAATTCTTAAGGTGTCTGCCCACTGCTTTTCAAGCCTCTCTCTGCTCAGAATTTCCCGAGGCCTCTGGCTGTCTGATAAAGTGAAATGGTAGTCTCAAAGGTTGCTGCTGGTTATTTCCAGAGGGTCATAAGAGATATCAGGGGTGCAGGCAGAAAAAGCACTAAGGGGAGCAGAAGCAAATTATACACACAGAAGTAAGGTTTTGGAGAAAAAGCCATGAGCAGTGGGGCAGTGGGAAGGGGGAGGACTATGGAAAGGGAATTTTGCCTAAAAATGCTTAAGTGTGTCGCTGGGAACACCACAGGGAATGTGAGCTATTTTTTACAGAATAGCAAGTCTCTGGTGCTGTCACAAACACAGAGTGATTAGTTTCCTGGAGCAATCACAGTGTGTTTGTTTCATGCTTCTGGAACAGAGAATGATAAATCATGATTATACTGAAATTAATAAATCCTAAATTAAGGGGTAGTATTTGCCAGCTCAGAAGACCAGCAATTACTGCAACCTCTGTGGTAATTTGACATCCCAGATTCCATCTGCAGGAGTAGGAAACCCAAAAGGCTTTTCCTATCTGTCACATTCAGGGTCCACACAGCAGTCAAGTTGAATCCAGAGGAAAGAATCCATGCAACATAGACCTCTGCATAGGTCTCTGCTCTATCATCATTTAGAGTCACCTGAAGACCCTTCACCTGTTGTTGAGGGTTGTCTCTCTATCCCAAAGCACTTCTGAAGACACGCCACCAAGATCTCTACTCTTGGTTACAGATAAAATAACTATGGAGATGAGGGGTTTAGCAAACACTTAGAATCCAAAGAAATGCAAAGATGGCAAAGACCAAAATGTTTCACTCTAGTTTCCTTAAAAGTAAAGGCACCATCTGTTCCTTAGTGAGGGGAAAGAAGGAGAAAGGATGCCAGGGAAAGTAGGGGGAAAGACTGTATTCCATAAGAATTGTTGTCTTTCACTCTCTTTGTTATAACTCTTCATTATTTCTTCTTCATGAAGTTCTCAGTCTGGAGAGGGCTGTTCAGGGTGGCTGCCCCACATGGTACAGACAGCGACTGCTTTAGGAGTTGTTTGGTGGGCTGCCTTTATCCTGCAATGACCTGTATGGCTTTTTTTTAATCCATGAGGTCCTGGGATGGATCTTCTGACAAGGCTGCTTGTCCAGTGAAGGACCTGTCAGTCCTGTCACATGGTGCTTCAGCTTTCCAAGCTGTTGAAAACTCAGCTGTCAACAAGAGGGATTTTCCTTAGCAGATACCATTCCTTTAAATGCTGGGTTGATCCTTGAAGCTTCCTCTGGTGTTCTGTCTGCTTCTTTGTCAAGCACCACTACACTTCTCCCTTGTGATCAAATTGTGCTCCTCTGCACATCAGTGATAAAAGCTGATTGTCTACTCAGCTGGGAGAGAGGAAAGCAGCAGAAGACAGCTGTCTTTCTGCCTGGGTCATCCATTGCAAACCCTCTCTTACATCACAATTGTCCACAGAGAGAAGGGCATGGGAGCAAGTACACAGAAAGTGACAGACCCCATGGTGACCAGTGTCTCACTGCCATCTTCCCTTTGGGACATCTCTTTCAGGAGATAGATTTCTCTGAGCAAAACTAGGGCTAACTGGATCAAAAGTTCTGACTAGCTTTAAAAAATTAATGAAATCTTTGTCCAACCTGACCATAATGGTCTAAAATGCTTTTGGCTCCATCCCAGACTGTGCTATCACAGGGACACACTTGGATTTGAGTCTCAATCATCTATCTTATCACATAGCATCATATTATCCTTCTAAAGATAACTTTTCCTATAATAAACAGAAGTTCTTTGATGCTACTGAACCATGGTATCCTTCTCCAAATTACTGTAGAAAATTGTTTAACACTGTATGTGAAAACTATTCAAACATATTAGTAAAGTAAACATGGAAGTATTTTTTTTTTACAGATTAGATTGGAGTTTCTAAGCCACTAATGTTTCCACATTGATTTAGGCTATACATCAATAATAGAAGTCTTGCATCACCCCAAAGCAGACAGACTTTATGTGCCTTGGCTGGGGTGGTTTTAATGGATTGACCAAAAATGTTTGCAATTCCCTCATCAGAATCTGTAAAACTCTGATAGTTCTTACCTGATGTGTCTTTCTACTTGAGGTTCAAGTCACCTAGGGCATGAAAGGAAGATCAGAATATTGCAAAAAGCCTTGTGACTTGGAGACTGAATTGGGGAAGAAAATGCATGCTGAAGATATCCTTTTATCCTTTGCATATTCCTCATAATCTTGGGAAAAATACTTATCTGTGAGCATCTTATGAGAATGAAATTTCAGGAAGATTTAATCTTGCCTAGCTGTTATTTTAGGTTTAATGAACTAAAATGCAACATCTGCACTAGTCTACACTACTTCCTAAGCAGTAATGCCAAAAATAGCAGCTCTCCTAAAAGCTCCCTCTCATATTCAATTGAAGCTTGTGGTATACAGATTCAAGCATCAAAAAGGGGATTAGTTGAATTCTGATAAAGTAACTTAACAGTTTCCAGGATAAATTGTTGGAGTAAGGAATCAGCCAGTAGCTTAGCCATTTTCAAACCTAAAAGTGTATATTTTCCTCTCCCGTGCTCTCTCAGAGACATTATATTTCTCTGTGTCTCAGACTAGGAGAAATGGAAATATTCCACTTCCAGCTGTCTCTTTCCACCACTTTTCTTAGTTTGTTCTTTTCAGCCAGAAAAGGAGATAAGTGCTGAAATTATAGTTATTCCAGCATCAGCCCAGTAGCTGAAGTGAGACTAATGAAGGCTTAGTAAAATCACTGAGAAGTCCTGCTATGAAAATACTATTTCCACCTTTTTTTTCCCCATATGGAGGTACAGCATTCTACACATAGAATTAACCTGTTAAACACACAGACCACTGAAGAGCAAGCAAAATATGCTATGTAAATGCTATATACATTAGGAAAATATAAGCCATAGGATAAGTTTCTAAATCACTGTATGGTACTTGCATTTCCGCTCTCAGTTTAGGCCCCCTGTTGGAAGCACTGCCCCTGTTTTCATTGCGTTGACTCCTCTGAAGCCTTGAAGATGCCTGATCTCTGCTGGGTTCATCAGAGAACCAATGAAGTAAAAATAAAATATAAAATATATATATGGAAAAAGAAGAAGTGGGTTACGTAATAAATTTGTTAGTGAAAGGGCCCCTGCCCTTTCCTCCCCATCTCTCTGAAAATTAATGAAATCTGGGGCTCTCCCACCCACTCACACCTGTTGGATTTGATTCTGGTGGGAAAGGGGTGGGGGGGTGCTGCCAATCACTGATGAATATTTACTTGCCAGCTAAAATGTGGAGTGGTCTTGAAGGAGGGTAGGAGGTCTGATGTTCCCCGTACCTTCCCTAGTAGTGTTTGATGGAGCGCATACACCTCATCGTGGGATGAGGGAAGCTGCCTGGTAACCTTCCTCATCCCTTTCACAGCTCCACACAGTCTTGATGTGGCTGCTGAGTGCAAAGTCCCATAGTGAGCCCACAAATCAATGGGTTTTAAATTGGTAGAGGCTCTTCTGCCTTCAAGGAATCAGAGGTGCTATATTAAATTAGGCAAAAATTACCTTATCTTCCTTAAGTCAACCCAGACCTGCAACAGATAAACTGAATAATTTCAACTGGAGCCAGTATATATTTAAACTCATAATTGTGAAACACGCTTGTCTTGTATGACCACAGGGATCAGAAAGAAATCTGTCAGACTTGCTGCAGTAGCTGTCAATGAACAGATGGGGACATAAAAATATCATGGAAACTGAAAAAATCAATTAACAGGTTAAGAATATCTAGTTTGTTTAGAAAAGTTTGGAAATAAACTGAATCAAATAGCCCAATTCTAATCATCTTCAAGGCCTTTTTTCTCTTTTATGTGCACTACTAAATCAGAGTTGAAGTAAGAACAGTAACTAAGATGGAAATAAATTAATATTGTTGCCACTGTGCAATAGTTTAATCTAAAAGAAAGAAACTATTACTCCTATTATGTTTATGCTCTAACTAGTTTGTTGTTTAACAACAAAAAACTTGACTTTTTCCTCTTAACTACAATAGAGGCTGCTACTACTTAAAGCTGCTTCAGTCCTGCTTGCTTGCCATCTCAGTAGTCCTTTCTTAGCAGTCCTCCTCTGTCGTAGCAGTCTTCTTCTGTGCTCTTTTCTTCTCTTTTATCCTCTGCCTCCCTGAGGGTCAGCTGGTCTCTGGTCTTTAGTAGAAGCATCTGGCTCCAAACAGCTGCAACTCATCCAGGGACTGCCCACAGCCTGTTCTTGCTCTCCTACACGCCTCTCCTTTTGCTAATAGCTAAAGATGGTTTGGCTGGGGCACACCAAAAGGCGCAAATACATCACAACACTAGTCCGTTGTAAATTTGCTAACAACTTACACATGAGTTTGGCTGTCCTGAGCTTTATATTTACAGACAGTGAAGCTAAAGAACAGAAAGATGAAGTGTCTTGTCCAGGGGTATCCAGCATGTCACTGATGGGGCTATAAAACCCAACCAGTAGCTCTCCCAAGATACAGGTGCAGCTCCAAGGTAGCTCATGGGTTCAATGAAAATTGTTCACTCTCTGGTTTAATTCATTTTACAGTGCCACTGCAAATACAAGAGAAGAGTCAGGGACTCGCCATGTGGCTGGGGAGTGCAGCAGCTTTGATTTAAGTAAGACTTAATTGTCATGGCATCCTTAATCCTATATGCCCATTGTCAGTCCTCCAGGGCATGATGCCTGTGTTTTGAAAACTCAACAGCAAAGGCTGGATCAACTGACAAACAGATAGCTGCTGGTCATCAAAATAACTCACATCTGTAAAGGAGATTTGGCTTCTGATAGAAGAACTAGGAATGGCTCCTCCCCACCATTTAATTCTGCGCTTGTCTATATTTGGAGTAGCACTGAGACCAACCCCCATTCCAAATCCGACTACATTTGGGTGCATAAGAGGACAGCAAGTACAGGTCACGGTTCTGGCATAAGTTTGTTTTGCAGGAGAAACCCTTATCTAGCCCACGTACACATCTACACCACTGCTCAGGCATGTGCCAGAACCCAGTGCCCAAAACTGGGCTACCTGGCATCTTCTGGATGCAAAACAGAGCAAGACTGTCTCGGGCTAATGGGCTTTACATTTTTATCCTTCTGGTTTCCCTTAAGGTTGAAAGCGTTCATATTAAAGCACCTCCCTTTGGCAAGCACCAGTCATTACTGAAGAATTACCCCGAAATGCTTCCCCAGCCTACCCCTCAAGCTGCAGAGAGAAAACATCTCCCATGTGCTTCCGATCCAAATTCTTCCCTCTGGGAGGTTTCCCAGGACCCTCACTGTTTTGATTAGCAGAATGTGTTTCTGCTAGAATGGTTGATAGATGAAATTGGATTTTGTAGCAGAAAAAGTAGTTCCTGGTTATAGTGGGATTAATAGTTCCCCCTCTTCTTACCATGTGCACACTGGCAGGGCTCTCGACTGGGTACTGAGCATGTGCTGAGACAATCTGCTCCTTTGGCTTTCTCTTACACAGAGATGGTTGGTTTTGGTTTCATTGATTTCCCCTGCTTTTGTTTGTTTTCCTCCTGATTATGAGGGAGCTTGGCGAGAAAGAAGGGTGGAGAGAAACTAGACTGGGGTCTGAATGCTCGTAAAGGAATGCCTGCACACTTGGTCTTTGTAAAAATGTGCACCTCTCCCCAAAGGAGAAGAGAGACAGGTTTTCACTCTTCTTTGGCAAGACACTAAGCAGGCAAAACGACCAAAGCAAATAAAGCCTCATACCAGTTTTAACCAAGGACTTTATTCTCTCAGCCAGGTGAGGAGCCTTACAAATGCTTGGGTTTGGGTTGCTGTAAAACCTCTCCCATAAAGAGTGAGCTCTTGGATTTAGCAAAGCCATGTTATTAATAAGCATCAGGGGTTTAGAGAAACAAAGGCTGGAGGAGGGGAGAGGGAGCCTTATTTTAGGAAGGGGGCCAAGAACGACAAGATGTTTAGGAGGGGGAAGTATTGACACCCTTGGAATAGAGAAAGTGTCGAATGCCAGCTGCAGAGCGCCTCAAAGAATGAGAGTCTCCGATGCTTTTGTCTCCTTATATGGTAAAATGATAGCGAGGGGTTTCACTAGGCTGGGGAAGGCAGCAGCCTCTTTCCACACAACACTGACTGCGGAGCTGGAATCGGCAGAGCCGCTCTTTGCAGGCAGTAGAAAGCCCCAGCTGGCCGCACAGCTCTCCGCTGCAAGCAGGCCAGTGTGCTCTTTGCACATTTGTTAATGGATGTGACCCCCTGTCCCCGGTCCAGGAGGTGGCATTAACTGCCCGCTGCTGCTCTGTAAGTAAATATCCCTTTTTTCCCCTTCCCTTCCACTACGCACAGAACATATCTTTGGAGGTGTCGCTTTAAACAAAGGGTGCAGAGAGGAGGAGAGGGTTGTTTAATGCCCCAGTGGGTTGTTGGGGAAGGATGCGAGGAGAGAGATTGCCTGTCCCCCTTTCTTCTGAGTGCACGGGGAGGGGTGTGAAGAGGAGAAAAAGACAAATTTCTTATCACAGCAATTACTGCTGCATGTCCATCAGTAAAGTGACACATCAGCGAGCTGATGAGGCGCTGGGTCTTTTCATGTGTAACTATTTTTAATGACTGTATTGTGCTGCGTGTCTAATCCACCGGGGAGGTGATAAAAAGTAGAAGATGGGGGTCTTAGATTCCTTACACCTCCGTGCACTCCTGCTGCCAAGCTCAACAAAGGAGCATTTTTGTACTGTAGCAAGAGCAGATGCACATGAAACAAAGGTAGCCTTTCCTCTTTGCAGGCAAACAGTGCGGGCAGATTGTGTATGGGAAAAATGGGGAGCCATCAGCATTTTCCTTTTTATGTGGAGAGAATAAATTAGACTACAAATCCCAATTAATAGCTCTGCATTCCTTCTTTTGTGCTTCTCTCTGTGTGAATGTGTGTGCAGCCACACTAACCCAGTCCTTACTGTATGCTAAAGTGGATTTCTCTGTGTACATAATAAAGGAAATACTAACTTTCATTGTCTGCATTGATAGCTGCTCCAAACTTTCTATTTCCCCCAAGGGAAACGGCTTTTATTTAGTTGACCAGATACCTTCATATTTCAGCTTTGCTGTGTACAGAGACACACACAGTCATGAGACAGCAAACCTTAAAAAAATATAGATACCAGCAAGTCAGTCAGTCTGTGATTGCTTCTCCCCTGACTCCAATCTAGAGGTATATTAACTAAGATTGCTAATTGACACTGAGATTGCCAGGGTCAGTAGCTGTAACATTTATTGATGGCTATGCGTATTTATATACTGTCTTGAATGGGAATTGTTCTAAAAGGGACCAACATAAGGCTGTGTTATCAGATACAAAAATGCACCCCAGTGTGAAAGAATGCTACAATTAAGGTTGTATCTGGGTTTCTGATTTTCATCAGTTTGTAAATTTATGGGACTCCCAGCTTTCTGGCCAAAATATTCTGTGCCTTTTATCAGCCAGATGGTAAACTTTGAAAATGATTGCTTCAGGCATTTGGATATGGAAAGCAAAAAAAGAAAAGGTCTGTATTTGTTTATTTTACAAAAATTTATGTCTGTTTTGTGTACCTGTAGATATACCTGGGGAAGGATGGATTCTAAAGTTTGCTTTTTTAACAGAACCTGACCAATTCTTGGTCACATATGGAGAAAATTTTTTTAAAGAGGATATGAGTTGCTATATTGAAAACTCAGTTCCTGACATAGCGTAGCATTACTATCAAAATCTGACCAGAGCACAAATAAAACTATCTTTTACCCTAGCCATAGGGTAAAATGATCTCTGGCTTGTGAACCAACGTGGTTGAGGTGAGTGGGGCAGCTCAAAAGACATAAAATGATGTCGTTGAGAAATCAAATTGTAAAAGTTACTTGGGTTTCCCATCTGACATCTCCATCTAACTAACACCTAAGGCTGGGGGGTGGACCAGTTCTTGTGGTCTTTTGGAAAAGCCCAAGATGGCTAAGTGCTGGGATAAAATATAGTTATTTTTGGTTCTCACTATTCTGCCAAATGTGCTCCCACAGGAATCAGCAGCACTACATATGCAAGCACCAAATAGTCACTTCCAGGTGGTTTGGATTTACAGGAAAATAGTACCAGTTTTTGTCAAATCGCTGTTATCTCACAGCAGTGGCTATATTGTGTCAGATATTGTTCGGCCATGTGAAGTTCCTACCACAAAGAGCACATAATGGTGGTTCCCAACTGAAGTACTCAGGTACAAATAAGTGTTTCCTACTTCTTAGAGAAGTCTAGGGATAGCACTTTCCCTGAAATCACATCTTTCCTGTCCATACAGACATCAGCTCTCCCAGATGGCACACCATTAGAAAAGAGATCAGACAACTCCTTTGATCACACAACACAGTCTGCCAGGATTCCATCATGCTTTGAATGTCAGAAGCCAAAAAAAAAACCAAACCCAAAACATTGGTGACAAAGTACAAGTCCTACAATTGTAAGGGTTAGCGAGTTTCTGCTGCACTGTCCTGCAAATTCAAGCTTTCATCCCAAAAGAAAGGGATGAGGAGGGCTGCAAAGACCTATATTCACAGGGGACCCCTGGCTCAGTTCTCCAGGGCATTGAGCCCTGAGCCTCAGAGCCAAGCAATGTGTTACCTGCTGATGTCCTCACCTCCCTGCCTTGCCTTGTCTCATGGGGGCCAGGACATTCAGGGTTAAGGGAAGGTCAGATAAATGTTAACACCATCAGCCACAAGCAATGCCTGTTGCTGCTGGCCAGCATGCTCACACTCTTTCAAGGTCCCCACGGACCAGGGACATTCAGGTCTAAGTCTCATTCATGTTTCTCTGATGGATAAATCTGTCCTGAGAATCTCTGGACAAACTCTGAATGGTGTAGTGTTGTAGGCAATCATCTTTCCTCACTTGGGTACTACTTCAGAGATTGGGGGAATCTCATAATTTGCATTTTTAGACTGATTAATTCTAATGGTGTAATTTTAATGTTTCATTTACATATGCACAGTTATTTGTGATGCAGATTCACCCCAAGTGAGAGTGTGAAATGGCAGGGTAATGACAGGTTTCATGAAAATAAATCTTGGATACATTGACAGCCACTGAAGCATTAACATTTCAACAATATTAATTAGCTATATATAGACAGAATTTGATTATAAACCACTAGAGCCTCATTCTAAGGATGAACATCAAAGTACTCATGCCAGGTGAAAAAGTTAATTTTGTTCCTTTTCACATACCCTTCTGTATTATATTGGATTATATCAATTAGGATGCTGAATGGTTACTGTACATATAATAATATGCTGTAAGAGGAATGCAGGTGAGCATAACACTGACATAAGCATATTCAATGCTCTCTTTCACAGGAAATTTTTGAATTTAAAGTTTCAAATATATCAACCACTGCAGAGAAAGGTCTAAGGCATCATTCTGATGGTGTGAGTTAGTTCTAGACCCTCAGCAAGCACAAGCGCAAGGACTCAAAACCCACCACTGTTTCTTCACTTCATCTTGCATAATAAAAGCAAAAAATTGCATAAAGCCATGAAATGCCTGTAAGCATTTACACAGGTGTATTTTGTCATGGCTCTGAAACACTCTTGAGATTTAGAGCAGAAGTGTCTTCAGAGGCCAGGATCTTGCCTTTGATGAATTCCCCCTCTCCATACTATGCTGTGCAGCTCTCCATGGTGCCGTGCATCTTCCTTCTTCAGTTAGAAAGAATCTTGCCCACAAAAAGATTGCTTATGTCCATGTCACCAGGCTCTCTATGTCTTTCTGTGTTTTCTTCTGTACCTCCCATGCACCAGAGGTACTTTGGCTCAACCTTAATAGATGTTCTCATTGCTCTCTGTGTCCAGTCTCCAGCCACAAACCCCCCAAAAACTGAGCCAAACTGGTTTCACCCAGGTGCAATCAGTCTGGTTTTCTAAGATGTGCTGAATGGGTGAATGGGTGCCCCCAAGGTTTAGATAGGCTCCTTTGCCATGTTTTGGAAGGCCAAGGGCATGGCAGCTGAGCAGGGAAGATTGGATACCTCACAGCCCTGAGGCATTCACTGCCACAGCAGTTCTGTACGGCAGCTGTAAGTGTGCATTAACCGATCCCCCAAACCACCCGTGCCAGTTATCTCAGACACAAGGGGCTTTGTGTTCTTACCTCAGCAAACAGAACCAGAGCTATGCTGCTAGAGGCCAGAACAAATAACAAAGCATTCTTCTTCCACAGAGTCGTCCCAGCTTTTCTTCTATGCTTTCTATAAAGAAAGAAATGCAGGCTATTTGGGACACTGCTCTGGTTTTGTGCCCTGGGTAGTAGTATGCAGGACTTCAAAAATACAGAAAAATTTGGAAACATGACTGAATGGTAGCACATGGCATTTCTGGGTATTTTTACTTTAAAGTCTAATTTCTCTGAGATTAGCAGTGTTCCTGTCAATAAGAGAAAGCAACCCTTTTCTGGAAAAACAAACCTTTGTTGGAGTTTTGTGTCTGCAGACATTTAGCTTACACAGTATTTTTGCAGGATAGTGCCAGAAATAATAATAAGGTTTATTAATCTTATAATATTTTTCTCCTCTATCATTTTCTTTCATCTGCTTAAATGCTCTTATTAGAAATATGATTTTTTATGCTTAAGTAGTATCAAGTACTTGACCTTTCCTTTGAGCAAGTATTTGCTTATTCTGCAAGAGAAAGGAGGAGGACAGCGATTTCAAAAGGCTTTAAAATAGAAAATAAGAGCAAGCCTTTCCAGTTGAACTGTGCTCTTCCTTGCTGTGGCAGATTTAAGTCATGCTCCACGTTATTTCAATAGGCTCCTTTTATAATTGAAATATGTGCAGGAATATTGGTAAGACCATACATCCTCGTGTCATTTCAATATCAACCTGAGATCACCACAGAGTAAACTCTGTGGGGTACAATTTCAAAGTGTCAGTGCTCAGTTCTTCTGTGGTATTTGTAGATATTACCACTGGTTCTTGCTGTACCACTGCTGGAGTGGCTCTAGACTGGAGCAGATTTTTTTTGACTGCCAAACACAATAAACCACACAGAAACCACAAGTGGAGTGTTCCTTCTCCACTATTATAACTGGAATTACATTAGCCAGATGCATGAGGAGCCTTGCCACACAAGAAACATTTTCTGTTTGGGTTTTTTTATAATTTATGTTCTGTGAAGGAATACAATCTTAACCAGCACACTATCCACTTTCCAATTCATGACAGGCTGACTGTGCAATCCAGACAGGAACCAGGTATGCTTTGGTTACCTGCGTATGTTAATGCAGTCTGTCTGGTCAGAAAATTGCTCTAAGGAGATTAAAAAAGACTCTAAAAAAGAGATCTGAATGTTATAACATACGCAAAATAAGTCAGCCATTTCCAAGGAAGGTGAGTCCCTGGAAAAATCCAAATGTAATTTTGAAGAATATTGTAAGGTAACTTTACTAAAAATTAAACTTTTTTCTTTGAATAGCTATTAAAATTTAACATCTAAAGGCATAACTGGGGTGTTTTACTTGGGGTCAATTTTTAATTGTTTTTTTGTTGTTGTTATTACTATTATTTTCAAGCATTAAAGCAAATTTTCCTGGCTTTTGCTGAAGAGCTTCTAAGACATCTGTGAATATCTACTCTGAGTTTAAGAAACAGCAATGAACACCTCTGTAACTGAGTACTTCTAATATCCTAACCTTAATGTGGACACTGGTAAAGCACCCTGGGCTTCTTAACAGGGCTGTTCTGGGAGAGAAATGGCATATCATAAGGGTCTTGTTTTCTTGAAGACAGGGTGCCAAATTCTTTTGATGTGCTTACTTAAGGATTGCTCTTCCATAGCAGCAGCAAGAGAAAAAGGCTTCTGCTTTCTTCTCAGTTTAAAAATTTAAAAGAGAAGGAGTGCAGCCACATCTGCCTAAGCATCCCTGTCTCATTTACAAGCTGAGCATTAACCTCAGACCAGCTGTCCCTCACAGCCTGGTTAGACTTTGCATTGGCCACCTTCAGAGTAAGGCAGCAAATGTCCTTCTGTGGCCCATGGAGGGATATCTGCCTTTTGTGCATCAGCTGGCTTGGCTCCCGATGGCCAGGAGCTGCTGCTGAGAAGTCACAGCTCCCAGCAGCTCAAAGCATCCGCACTTGTCCTATGGCCAGCAGGACTTCCAAGCATTCAGGTTTCCTTTGCTCCATCATGACTGTTTGTGGGCACTCATTCCATGATGAAGAGGATAAGATACACCTGGACAGCCAAACAAAGAGGGTTACCAGCCCTTAATGTGGTTTCATAAATCTAAACACACCAGAGTGCTTTGGGTGTCCATAGTGTGCATCTACACCAGCCAACTTTCTCATGCTGGGGTTCAGGTGAATTCTGACCATATACAACTTACCCCCACCCCCCACCTCTCATCAGCACTACAAGAAAATTGTCATTTCTTCTTTTTCTAAAGGAAATTAAAAAGAACTAAAATTTTCCCCTTGCATGGCCTTATGGTCTCGTTTGGAAAGAGGCTTAGGTCTTCCGAGAGTGTTTTCCTATTGCTGCAACAAGATGATAGATAATGAATGTGGTAAGAGCAGCTAAGTTACAGGGAAAAAATCACCTCTTGCCAGAAAGACCAGCATAGTTTGAACTGTCAGTTCATGGTTGTAAATAAATCTTTGCATTTTAGCCTTTGGAGCATTAACATAAATTGTTTCCAAATGCTCCAGACCTGCATGGCTCATGTCACTGGAGTTGCCAGACACAAATCTTCCTTCCTCAGGGGAAGAGGAATAAACAGATAGAAAATTCTCCATGTGCACTGTTCTTCTGGAAAAATAGTCAGGTGGGAGAATTGCGTGTACATTTTGAAGGAAGACCTTTTATTTCCTGTGCAGGTGGCTAACACAACATACCGATCCAGGGGCACAGGTAGAGAGAGCCCCAGCACGACTGACCTAATTAAGTCAACTGCAAGTCCTTCTTTGGCATCTACAGGGGCTTAATTCTGTCTCCAAATACTGTTACAACAAGATATCAGAACTTCACTGAATAAACTAAACAATTCCTACACATTTTAAACAGTTTCCCTTGGCCTCTTTCTCTCTTGCACATGTGCATCTGCACCTCTCAGTGCTCAACACCGCTTAAGAAGAGCTGAAATAAGAGATGCACACAGCATCGTTAATTAGGCTTGCAGACATAGCTGAAAAAGCAGGCAAGGTCTGCTTTTTCGGTAGTCAATAGTGTCATGGGATGGGGGAACACTGGATAATTTCTTAATGACAGGATGAGACCTGATATTTATGAGGTAATATGATAACTTTAGGAATTGCTGGTAGTAAAATGACACTGAGCCAACAGGGGAAGAAGAGGAAAGAAGCATAGATGTTAAGTCAGTCTACTAACTTTTTGGTAATTTTCCTGCCAATTCTTACTTCCTGGGAGACACAGTGTGGGTAGTACTAACATCTGGCATAAGCTGTAGCTTCTCTTTTGGGCGTGCAACAGAAAGCTCTTTTCCTTTTGGAGATGTACTTGTTATGTCTGATGCTGTAGGAGGGAGACTGAATGGCAGAAAAAAATCAATTTCTCCTTCATGATTATGTTGAGAGCAATCTGAAAAAGCGTAAGTATAGAATGACTACAGTGATAAAATCTAAAGGCCTTTTACCACAAAGAGGTGTAGTA
The DNA here is from genome assembly GCA_013397115.1 of Edolisoma coerulescens. Lineage (NCBI taxonomy): Eukaryota > Metazoa > Chordata > Aves > Passeriformes > Campephagidae > Edolisoma > Edolisoma coerulescens. Next base: position 1,063,255 of record VWZW01005957.1, read on the forward strand.
ATGATGAGTCTCTGTGCCACAACACTTCACAGTCAACAAGTATCAAACACAAGAGAAAGAAATAGATCATGGCAAGAAGGTTGAATTGCAATTTTTTGTCCATCCACAAGTGTGCAAGCCTCCTGTTTTGGTTTTTTTGGTTTGGTTTTTTTTGTTTGTTTTTTTTTCCCTTAAAGCCCAAAACAATGCATAAAGCCTGCACTAAGCTAAACATGAAGGGGTTTTTTATAACAGGAATTAATGGACTGGCAATGTAAAGGACCATGTGTACAAAGTGACAGGCAAAAATATTGTTCAGTATGATTTCACATTTCTTGATTGTAAGACAACAGTGAAATGATTTGTTTGAAATTCCTGCTAGTGTTTGGTAGATAGGACCCATTATTACCTTACATTCAATTCTCTCTGGAGCAGAAAAAGCCCTGTACAATATGCTCAAAATACCACATAGTAGATCATGAGATCCAGTCCAAGGCCTGGATTTAAACAGCCTGGAATCTGGGATGCTTCACCTTGAATTCCAGCTCACTGAATGAAACCACATGAATATGAATTCCTATCTATAAGAGATATTGGATCCAAATTCTATCCCAGCTCCAATAAAAGATTCACAGAACTAAACCCAAAATGCATATCTTGGAAAATTTCCTTTCTTGTCTTTCAGTTTCGCAAATCTCTAGAGTTCTTCCTCGAATCTCATCCAGAGCTGCCTCTGCAGTGTCTTCATAGAGCAGAGTTCATCCCTAAACCTGTTTGAGATGTGGAAATGAGGACTGCCTCTCACTGCTCAGGGTGAGGGGGACAATCTCCTGTGACAATCTTAGAGCATATTTAACTAGATCCCTGTCAGGATAGTAGGGCAGTGCCCAGGTATTTTCTGAAACAGTGGCAGCAACTGTAAAATAATTGCTGAATTGTTTTGAGCTGTTGAATTATTACATTATTATATAAATTATTAAATAAATATATTACATAATGCTTGCCTCTGCCTCTGTGAAATGCACCCAGAAGACAATACAGCACCCAAGATGGAAAGTCCTCTGACCAAGAGACGGGACTGTCCACCTCTAAGGGAACAGTCCTTCTTCCAGTCACAATGCATTTCTGTATTTTACATTTAGCAGCCTTGAATGAAATAGTGTAAACCTGTAAAGAAATCACACTCTGTAGCTTTTGCTTTTACACATCACCACTGCAGAGAAATTTTTCACTCTTCAGTATTACACATCTACTTTTAATTCAGGGCTAGAAAGAGCTAATTCTGAAGAAGGGTGACAAATGCAAGTTCCTAAGTTGTTTCTGCTCAGACTTTAACTTAGCAACTATGCACATTAAATGGGCAACAAAATCCTATCATTTGGAAAAAAATATTTAATAAAGCCTGGTAAAAAGTACAGATTTCTCTCCTAAACACAGACTATTTGAACAAAAGCTATCACTCCTCTCAGACTTAGTCATACATCTACACATATAACTCAGTGTTCATTGGTCTGACTCCATTCATTTTGCTGAAATTACTCCAGAAGGAAATTAAGTCCTGTCTAGTTCTTTCCTGGGAAAGTCCAAACATATTATATAGGTTAGGGGTGTAAACAGGCTCAAAAGAGAGAGGAAAATCAATCCATTGTCATCTTTTAAATGTTCTGGTAAAGACTGCACCTCTGCTTCAAGAGAAGACTGACTTGCTGGAAGCAATTGTTACGGAAATGTCCCTTTGTATTGTCCCTGTTCTCCTGGCTTATACTCCCATTGCTGGCTACTGCTGTTGGAAATGGGCTAGAGGGGAGCTTTGGGTCGTCATTGCACTTCTCTCTCCAGCCTGTCTTCTCACTTTCTGTCTTCTTATCAGTCCTGTGATCCTCTCTACTCTTCAAGGACAAAGTGCACCCTACATACTCCCAGCTCCCCTCTGGGATAAGAAAGTTAATTAGTTCGTAGACTGTCTTTAAGGCCAAAGTATTTGCACTGCTAGTCCTGGGTTGTCAGTAGCATAAGTGACCAGCTGCCAGGATTGTGCTTCCTCCAAGCACATTTTGGGGTTTGGTAGTTTGTCTCTCTTCTTTAGTAGTTACTTGGAATTCATAAGACTTCCCAGCAGTTGAGACATCACTTACCTACTTCACAAATGTAAAAGCACTCACCCCTCAGTCTGTGCTAGTCACCACAAAATTCAGCAGTTGACTGACCATTTAAAAAACAAAAAGCTTTCTAGTCATCAAAATATAGCTTGTCCATTCAGACAGCCCTAAAACCTTTATCACATCCCAGCTAGACAGAATGAAAGATAATAATAAAAACTGAAATCCTGGAGGAGAACTCAGGATTTCAGAAGGCCCTATGGGTGGCTCCCACTGCCAGAAGGAGAGGACAAACTCCAGAATCCAGTGACCTCTGCCAAGAACACTAAGGAAGTAACAACATTTTGTTTAAAACTGAGAGCTGAAGTTGGCAATAGGACTGCAGCCGCTGTAAATGTCACTTGTGCATGAAAGACAGAGGTAGTCACTTAAGCTATTAGTACTCAAAACATTTAAGGATTTATAGATCAAATGTAGCTTAAAGAGGAGATGCAGCCTGGCAGGCAGTGAAGATCATGCAGTCCAGGTGGCACGTACTTTCTGCTTGGGAAATTCCCTTTCCTAGGCAGGCAGCTATGCCCTGCTCCTGCTGTAACCTCCAAACTGATTTCAGGTGCAACACATGCTGCAAGCCTCAGGTTGAGAAAGAAGGTGATGACTCTAATGAAATCCAAAATAAATTATCCCAGGCAATAATAAATATTCATGCAGTTAATCAAAGGCATTTGTGTCATCGCTACTTGTGTGTGCATCCAGAAAATGATAGAGATGTAACAAAACCTGAGGAGCAAACAGCAATTGTCCCTAATTCAGACAAACTGAAACACCATATACAGTTTCTTCCCTTTTCCCTTCCATAATCATTGTTTGACATGTGTCTGAGCCGGGACACCTAGCTCCCATTTGTGCCCCAATACACTACAGCTGTTAGATAACTCCTTCGGTTGCATCAGAGGAGAATCAGATACACAGTCACTGACCCTGCACCTCCTGTGCCCATAGTCCCATGCATGAGCAGAGAGGGAGGGTCGGTGTCTGCCTGGGGGGGAATGATTGCCACACACTGGCTTACTGAGAATGCAGAGAAGGAAGGTGCAGAAGCACATAACTGTGGTGCCTGGTAGGCTGCCCGTGGCTGAAGTCTACGAGCAATGTAAACCTTTCTCTTGCCTTATGCAGGAGATGTTGCTTCTGAAGATTAGCTGGCTCATCCTCTTCATGGACTTGACTCCCTCCATCCCCTAGACAGACACCTTCTTGTTTTGGACCTATAGGTCAAATTCCATTCACAAATCCCACGGGAGTTCTTCAGACTCAGGGTTTATTCCTCCCCCTCATCTCTAACACTAGGTCTGGCCAAAGATGGATCATCAGATGGCTAAATTAGGTGGGCTATTTTCATTGCCCTGCACTGCAAAATTTATAGTCCCATTTCTTCCTATAGTGGTCATTCATTTGACTGAAAGTTGGATTAAAACTGAGGTACAAAGTGATAAACAAGACTTGATGAACCTTTCCTGGGGGACTGGGTCAAGTGTAGCTCAGTCTGACATGTGCTTGTTCCTGTCTTTGTGGCAGGGTAGCTGGACTCCAGACACCAACATGACTGAACGCTTTGACTGCGACTACTGCAAAGAGTCTCTGTTTGGTAAAAAGTACATCCTGAAGGAGGACAGCCCCTACTGTGTTAAATGCTATGAAAATCTTTATTCCAACACCTGCGAGGAATGCAAAAAACCTATCGGTGCTGACTGCAAGGTATGTCAGATTTGTGTCTTCTTACAGAAATCTTGACAGAGCAGCCTGGATACAGAGCTCTGAGATCCAGAAGGATCCAGCCTGATGGCTACACAGGGGTTTCTTTTGATGGGAGAGCATGTTTTCTAGACCCCTGTATCTGTTTTGTATCGTTTCACTTGGCAAACCCTTCTTTACCAGGCATGGTAATAGAAATGCATTCCTGTAAAGCACAGAATGATCTGACGCTCTGATGTAAGAAATTCTCTTTAACTCATTGGGAAGGCCTGTCCTCAGGACCAGCTGGGATCTGGGTGACAGAAGCTGGGTTTGCCTACCTTTGGGTTAGAGGGTCACTACTGGGTTTGCAGTGACCACACTTCTGTTGTCATCAAGAGGCAAGACACACTAAGGACAAGGTGCCAACCTGGAGATTGCAGAAATCTAGCTAATGCTGATCCAAGCAATAAATCAGATAGAGTTAGAAAAATTAGCCTTTTTAATACAGAATGATGATAGTGGAGTCTAATTAACGAATGGGATGGACAGAGCAGAAGCCTTGCTTGCTTGAGTTATGAACTGCTACAACACCTGCCTGGTACAGATCAGGTGTGACCATCTGCATTTCTTTTAAATTAACCAAAACAACTGGAGTTTGCGCTGGTTTCATCCTGCCTGAATGAAGACAGATGAGCCATCCGGTGAATTGTCTGTTGGACTGCTACCAACAGACTTCATCCTATATACATCCCCCTTGCACAAAACTTGTTCAAAGTTGGGCAAGATTTTCACTGACAGTAAGATTGTGGTAGAACTGCAATTTGTATTGCATGGCCATAGGATTCTTCACTGACCCAAGGAGATCTGATTTTTGATTTCCCACTGCTGACCCACACCTCTAGAAGCACCAATTAATTCCTGTTAGTGATACTACCACTCAATCACTAGTTCAGAGATATAAAAATATATGCTTACTCAGATTGGAAAAAAGAAATGTCTCATATCTTCCAAATTGATCTACAACACCCTATTGGCAAATCAGTAGGAAAGTCCCTTTCAGAAGCCTTAAAAAGGCAAAAATGTTTCACCATCAAGACAGGGAACTGGCAATAATCTGTCAGAAGGTCTAAAATTGCCAGCTTTCTTACAGCTCATAAATATTCAGGTTAGAGAAGAGATACAGCTGGCCTGGCCTGACCTGAAAAAGTGAAATATTTCTGTCCCGTTCCAGAATGTGCTTTTGTTTTAAGGTCTCTTTCTAATCCCCTGAGAAGATATTTCCATGTGTTGATAGTCAGGAATTCAAAAACTTGGACCAGCTTCAACAAGTCTTGGTCAAAGTATTCAGGAATTAATCAGGCTGAACTTTTCAACCCAGGTTTATGCATTTAGGGAGTGTGGGTGTTATCCGATATACTGCTTTTCTTTACTTTAAAGTGAGACACACTCTAATATCAGATAGAAGAAAAAGAAAAAGCCCCAACTGTCTGCAATCTAAGAATATTTTCATATATATAAAGAACCAGAACTATATGTGGAAAACACAACTAAGAGATGGTAAATAAAGATTTCTTAAAGAGCTAGCTATAAAGCATGCCAGAAAAAAACACGTACTTTTTTGTTTCTGTGACTGCTATTTGTGCCTGTCCATGCTTTATGCTGTAGCTTTTGAAGCTGTTGACCAGTTTTAAGCAAATTCTGACAGATGGATAAAAGTTGAAACTTAAGTTCCTACAAGTTTTCTGAAAAAAACCCATGTTTGGGTAGAAAAAGAGATCCTATGAATGTTCTCACTGAGAAGAAAACTAGAGTAGTTTTTCAATGACAGTAATAGACAATAGAGGACACATTTGAGAGAGCCCTTACAAGTGCCTCAGACACCAGATAAGCATCAGATGAAGTGTGTGCACTGTATGACTGAGCATAACTCAGCCATGAAACTGTCACCAAAACATCAGGTTTCTTCTCATTAAACTGCATGGATACATAGGTATATAAATACGTAAGAAATATACACACGTATGTATATGGAGAAATCTTTTTACACATTGCATTTACTTTTTCACCTGAACAAAGACGATAAACTGCACTACATTTGGGAATGAGACCAGTGTGTCTACTGCATGTACGAAACAGACTCCAATTTGTTTGTGTGCTCAACATAACCTAAAAATGTAAAATTTGGAACAAAAAGCGTAATGGAGTGACAGTGTCATGAGAAAAGGTCACATCTAGGCCTTTGCAACTGGCAGTGGTGTCCACTTGTACATCCACATTACAACCTGAGAAGTCCCACGTAGCTCTCACATCAGATTTTCCTTTACAAGTCCCTTCTTGGCCACCGTTGTTTCTCTACACTGAGAAAAGCCACACTGAGAACCAGATGCTCTTAATTTCCTTCTTTCCCACCCTCCCAATTACAATCAACCCTCCTATCACTTACAGGGTTACAGCCAAGTGAAACCACAGGTGCTGAGAACAGGACGGCCATCTCTCTGTCTCTGACACTACTGTAGTGTATCAGCAGTGGTGCACAGCGTCAGTTTACCTGAGCTGAACTTAAGCCTACTCAAACACTGGTAAACACTCGAATTCTGACAGCACTGGACTCTGAGAGGATGAAATTGATGCCAGATTTTCACATTGTGTTTTAGCTATAGCACAGAGAGCCCACAAGACAACAGTGCTGTAGAGAAATGTTCCTTGAATTCAAATCAGGGGAGAATTCCCTTCACTATCTTTCTAGTTTTTAAGGTAGTTTATGGGTAACTGTGAATGTAACTGAGTAGTAACTAATTTGTTCTTTATTTTAAAAGAACAAGTCTTTTCCACCAAAAAATCCTGGAACGACAATGTGTGTCTGAATGACACCTTTGGGCACCCGTTTCATTAACTGTAAACAATTCTGGCTGATGTTTATGAAACTTTCACAGACAAATTAAAAGCTTCATATACTGAGTGGAAGGAGGCACCAGCAGGCAGTATGAAAACATGATCCCATTTCTCTCACACCGATTACGCATTATCCATATGCCAACGGGTTATAGGAGAAATTTACTTTTTCTAGAAAAAATCGGCATTTTATTGGCTAAGTTCCTGGTGAATGCTCACCACACCTACAGTTTCATGCTTCTTTCTGGAAATCCATCCATCATGTACCCATTTGCTTAACTGCTGAAGGGTTACTTTTGGTTGACTTTGGCTTTTTTAATACTTTCCTCGCAGATCCTATGGTATAGAAACCATTGCAAATACAGGAAATACCTACAGTAATCCTGTGTTTAATGCAGTCCACAAGTTGGCCTTGGCAGGCAGAAGGGGGTAAAAACTCTCTCTGTGAAATGTGAAAATTAAATTATAAGTGGATTGTGACATAAAGCTACTGTGTCAGCACGGAGGCCAAAAATGGCTCAAAAAGATCAGTCTCACACATAAACTAAACAAAAAAACAAAACCTCCAATAATAAGGATCAGGAAAGGGGAAAAAAAATTATTTTTCTCGTTTTTAATGTTTAAACCCTGTCCCGACATGCAACACTGTTTCAGCTCATTACTAAATCTCAGATTAATTGTTGTAAAGTGAAATAGTAAAAGAGGTGGATACCTTAATACCTTCTCATGCACGTAAGGGGCTGAGTCGAGCACAGAATCACTTGTTTTTATCTTTTCTCAACATGCTTTTGATAGGTATGTTCCAGTCTAATATACTTAAGTGTTCTGTTACAGGGTGTGTGTAGCTAAAATCTACACAGCATTTAGTTGGCGTAGCCCATTTCCTACATTCAACCTTCTGAAAAAACCATTGTGGCAGGCAAAAAAGCCTAATGTAGTCTTTGTTCATGAACAACATATACAGTTACCGTTCTGGTAATAATCTCTCTAATCTCCTTCTTCCTACTGGGTCCCTGTTGAAACCCAGTTCAAGGGAAATGGTACTGCATAATGGCTTCAGTTTGCTTAGACTTAAAAAGCCTGAGGAGAAGACAGTATAAATGTAGGGTGTGAGGAGCCCAAGCTTAACCCAGTTACCTGGTAACCCTGGTCTAAGGCGGTCTTCTGAGTTTTTTAAAAAAACCCACAATTTTCTAAGTCACATGCAGTCCCACCCTAGAGGCCAAATAAACCATGGTGGAGCAAAACTATACAGAACTATGGAGAAGCTGTAAAACATGATCTTGCCAATGTAAACAGTTATCTTGTCACAGTTTTCTTTGTGGGTGACATAAAGAAAATAAGTGAAAATACAACAGGAATCAGTTGTATATCACTTGTGATATACAACTAATGGAACAGATTTATTTGGGTTACAGTCAGCTAGCATAAACTAGAATTCACATGCCTAGACTAAATCTGATGTTCTTTCAGCCTAGCAGAGGAGCAGCCTGACATCCAGAAAGCTTTAAGTCAGTTTTCGCACGTGCTTTTCCACTGTAGAATCTGCTCCAGATCAATACATCCACATCTTATGGACAAGCCAAAGGCTCCAGTAATATGTACAACATGCTGAAGGAGACCAAACCTCCTCTTCAGTGACCTAAGAACACTCATGATGCATAAATAGTTTCATCAGCACCTTGGACTTCCTTGCTCTCAGATGTGACAGATTCAGAGAGAGAGAGAGCAATATCCATTTCATCAGTCTCATATTCTGCTGTCAAAGCCAGATGTCTTAGACTCTCTGTACATTCAATGACAGTAGTTGTTGTAGTAATCCAGAGTGGCTAAAAATTAGTCAATCCACTTTTTATCTTGGGTACTTTTTGTTGTAGTTGTGCTTCATCACTTCGTCATGATGAAATATCTGCTGCTGTCACCTACCCAGCTACTGCCTATAAAATCTTGCCATCATAACTGACTCAGGGATCAAATCTTTCACCATTGACACATAATCTTTGTCTTCATTATTCCTCTTCTAAAAGGCATGCACCTTCCTCAGGGTATAATTTCATTGATAAAAAAGCAGCCACCAGCACATGAATTTTGGATATCAAAAAAATAGCTTGCTGAAAATTGCAAAAACAGGAAATGGCAGCAAGTGAGGAAAAATACTTGAATACATCATGTTACAAGATAAATAAAATCAGATCTGTTGTTCTACTTTCTAGAAGGCAAATTTCACATTTTGGAAAACACTGTTGGCTGTATATTGTATTTTTCTGTTGAAAATATAATATGAGATCAGATTTAGGCTATTCAGTTTCACTTAAAGAGAAGAAAAAGATTGTAAATAACTTCCAAAGAAGATCAGTTTGAATCTACTATTAGAAAAGATTAAAATTTACAGTGAGAAATTTGTGCTGTTTCAAAAGGAGTTAGCTGAAATGAATAGATGAGCTGAATAAAAAACTGTCTGAAAGCTGTAAAGTAGAAGTCTTAGATATTCTATCACAGAATGCAATCTCTGACATGAAAGACACATTGGGTATCAATTGTTACTCACAATGATTCAAAAAATTTAGGTGAGTAGCACAGATGTCCAAAAAAAAATGCTTAATTGCATGGTCAAATTCTGACAGAAATTACTAAAGTTTAACAAGCTACCACATATCAGCTGAGCTAGATGAAACTATTTCAGCGTCTCCTGCTAGCTATTCATGAGAACAAGGCTCCCAAAGACACAGTGTTATTCTAGGTTAACCTAAATCCATGGTGTCTTTTGTTTGCTCTGGGCTAAGATTGCCCATTTGGAGTTACCCGTGACTGCACTGACTGACATAGTAAAGCTTAGGACAGATCAGCTATGAACCCTTTGTGATGCTTTACACAACTAAAAAATCTGATGTCCTACCACTCAGTCTTTTCCTTCAGTAAATCAAATCAGTTTAGTGCCTGCAATAAATACACAGTAGATCTCGAGCTAGAACCTGAGAAATTATTTCTGCTGAGTTTTTATACTCCCTATTCATGACAATTCTAGCCTTTCACACTCCCAACCCAAACCAGAGCCTGTATATTTTGGGGTAAGCACTGTTTCTTGTAATCATCAAAGCTCTATTTTGCTTGAAGTCCAAAGACACTGTTCAACTGTTACATGATTAGGCCACCTAATTTAAATTTTTAAAAGCACAGTCACAATTTTGGTCACAATTTTGAGAAGGATCGTTCCTTTTAAATAATAAAAGGAATGACTGTGGAGAGTATTTTAAATATTTACATGCCCACACTAATCCCTTGGCCCGTATTGTGGATCACTGGATGCAGGTACAATGTGGTCTTGCATTTTTCAGACTGATCCACATCTGAAATATAGGTAAACCAGAACACAAGGGTCAGTAAAAATTTGTTGTAGTGAAAAAAACCCCAAATAGATCAGACTCATTCCACCCTTGGTGTAAATTTGTCGAAAAAATACCAGAACACAACTGGGAAAAAAGATTTCTGTTCAGGAGGAAATATCTGTGAAATGAACCACAAATCAGCAACAGTTAAGGCAAATAGGGGAAGTCAATCATACTTATAAGGTTAACAAGCTTTAATCTGATTCAAAAGCAGGGCTTTATTCTCAAAGGAAATACCTAAATGAAACTGGCTGTTCCTCTGTCATGTACAAAAAAGGTTACCTTGAACTGAAAAAGGGTTGATAGTTGTCATGAGCTGCTCTTGGTTATCACAGCAACATCAGCTCACCTTCGTCAGAACATTTTGTTTTCTTGAGCAGTGCAAATTAGCTCCAGCTCCTGGTTGCAGTTCAGATTTGGATGTGTTTGCATTCTCTGAGCTTCCAGTTGTGCAAACTATTCATCCCACTTACTCTGTGGTTTTGGATTTCTACAGGATCTGTCTTACAAGGACCGCCACTGGCATGAAACCTGCTTCCACTGCTTCCAGTGCAAGAATTCATTGGTGGACAAGCCTTTTGCTGCAAAAGAGGAACATCTACTTTGTACTGACTGCTACTCCAATGAATACTCTTCCAAATGTAATGAGTGCAAGAAGACTATTATGCCAGGTTAGGAAGCTCACTTTTTGGACTAAATATCAAGCCCAAACTCAGCAACATTTGTGAGAAATGTTTTTTCTTGACTATCTCTGTTTAGTCATGGTGAACTGCGTAAAAAACTGGTGATGGTGCATTCTAGGCCACTTCCATGAGCAGAACATGTAATATTCATAATGGCTCATGGCAGAACTTTCATTCATGTGGAACTTTTTGTGTAATTAGTCTGAATTTAGCTTCTCTCAGACAAATGAAAAATTGGTCAAAGTGCCTCTGAGGCCTTTCTTGAGCACAAGGATATGAAGAAATGGGAAAGAGCTATTTTTTTTTTCAACATGAAACATGAGGTTATAGTAATAGATTGTTAAAACCTCATCTTCTCGTGTCAGTACTATAGCACTCTGTGATGATTTGAGGGCTTTAAAGTCGAAGTGCTATCAGTGCAGAAATAAAATATTAAAAGGAAATTTGAAGAATCCTCATACACACTCTATAATGATTGCTAGTTACTTTGTCAGCTAGTCCTGACATTGGTCATCATAGACAAAAGGAGAAAACCACAACATTTTGCTCCTGGGGTGTAAAAATGAGGTTTGATGATAAAATAGGGCAACAATATTTAAAAGCAGATGACCCTGTCTATTCATGACTGAGTTTAGGCATCTCCTATTATTCCATGTGCATCCCTTTTGCTGACAATAAAACCTGACATGCTTGGGAATAGCCAGTGCTAGTTTTAAAGCTGGAACTACATGACACAGAAAGTCCATTCACATCCTAGAAAGCCAATTGTTCTTCATTCCTAGAAAGCCAATTTGGCTGCATCCAAAGCAACATGGGCAGCAGGTCAAGGGATGATTCTGCCCCTCAACTTTGCTCTTGAGATATCCCCACCTGCATCCAGCTCTGGGGACCCCAACACAAGAAGAACATGGAACTGTTGGAGGAGATCCAGAGGAGGGCCACAAAGACCGCTGGAGCACTTCACCTATAAAGACAAGCTGGGAAAGTTGGGATTGTTCAGCCTGAAGAAGAGAAGGCTCTGGGGAAACCTGATTGCAGCCTTTCAGTACTGAAAGGAGACCTATAACAAAGATGGGGACAATCTTTTCAGCAGGGCCTATTGCAATAGAACAAAGCATAATGGTTTTAAAGCAAAAGAGAGTTGATTTAGATTAGATATAAGGAATAAGTTTTCTACAATGAGGGTGCCAAGGTAAAACACTGGAACAGGTTGCCCAGAGAGGCAGGGGATACCCCTGCCTGGAAAAATTCAAGGTCAGTTTGGATGGGGTTCTGGGCAACCTGATCAAGTTGAAGATGTCCCTGCCTATTGCAGGGGCTTGGACTAAATGGTCTTTAAAGGTTCCTTTCAACCAAAACTATTCTATGACTGTATGATTCTATAATTTTATGTGTATATATTTTTAATACTATTCATCAGATTCATCGCTGTTATCAGTGATTTATGGAATGGATCTCTTTTTGTCTATTATGCCAGCTATGCACTGGTATTCAGTAATGGAAGCTGGATTCAGTGACACAGAGAATCCTTTCTTCTCTTATAACCCAAAAGAGAAGAAATTATTTTTGTAAGCCTTACAACTACCTGCTGGTCTTTAGCTCTTTAACCAAGACAGCTGAGATGTGACCACATTGTAAGAGCAGTACACTCAGCATGTTTTTCCTACTTACACAGCACACCATGGTAGTACAGGAGCTACACCAGATGTGTATGGTCACCAAGGGAAGCATAATTCATTTTGAAGGAACCACCAAGTGATTGCATACCCTTGGTGGAGACTCTTGATGCTAAACTTGAGCTTTGCTTTGAGCCACTAAATGTACAATGTAGATTTAATGAAGCTTTATCATGATGTGCCCATTTAAGTGATTACAAGCTTGGTCTTTCAGTCCTTCTGCAAACTCAACTCATGCTGACTTCAGTCTAGCAGCTAACAAACAGGGCTCTCCCTGTGAGTTTCAGTGACAACACTATCCCAAAGAGAGCATAGCTGAAAATGTGAAAATAAAATTCTAGACTATTAAAAAAAAATTATCCATATCTCCGTTTTCCAGAGTATAATTCTTTCAAGGACTGATTTATTTGCTCCTTGGCATGATATAGAAAGCCATCAGCATAGAGAGGGCATAATTTTTAGAAGGTGTCTGTTAATAAAATGGAACAGAAATATTCAAGCATGTAAGCATCAGAAAGATAATTAACAGTTCACTTACTACTGCAAGGCAATTTAGAAAAAAAACCAAACCACCAAATAAATCCTGAAGTATGCCTCTCAGCAGAATTTAATGAGATCATAAAAGATGAAAAATATGCCACTAGTAAACAAAGATGAATTAATGCTTGAGAAGGGGAAAAATGGCAAAACTTCACCCTGCAGTAACAGGGGTGGGGAGGATGGGCATCAAAGGCATTAATGTGGTTCTTCATCATTAGCCAACTCGATCAGCTTGTCAGTCTTCCAAGCCTTTGACTTCACGTTTGCTGTTACAGGCTCCAAGAGTGATGCAGAACTGTAGGAACAACATTTGGTTTTTTATCCTTCTGGGCAGTATCAAATATCCTGGTACAGAGGAAATCATAATATGTGCAAAGAAATTTATCCAGATAATAGGGCATCTCCAGTTTCCTGGAAGGGCTCAGAGTCCACCTGCCATACAGTCGACTGAATCTACAAAGCGCACTATCTGAACCCTAAAACTTTGTTCTGGAGAAGTGCATTTATTTCCTAGTTACCATACCACTTCTCTGATTTTCAGTAAAGGATTGTTTAAAGATTTTTCTCCCTTCCGCATTTCAACCACATTTTCAATACAACTGAAAACAGAGAGAAAGCTTCTTTCTTACTTAGAGTTTCAAGAGATAGAGAAACATTTAGGGTAGGTGTTGCTGAGCTGGAAACAATTGCAAACTTTCAGTACACCTCAGTAAGAACAAGAAAAAGGCCTCCAAGCAGGTATGAAATAATCCTTTGTCTCAAACAGTGACTATATTTCATTGGGAAAGGGAGGCAAGATGCTTGCCAGGAGTTGGGTGGCCCATCCCTGGCAGTGTTCAAAGCCAGGTTGGATCAGGCTCTGAGAGCCTGGTCTAGTGAGAGGTGTCCCTGTCCATGGCAGGGAGTTTAAAACTAGATGATCTTAAGGTCTCTTCCAACTCAAGTCATTCTTTATCTGTAATTAACCATATACCTTGCTGCTATTTGAAAAAGAAACAGAAGAGATGTGGAATGAATGAGGTCAGTCTTTAATGAGGAATGGCCTTACCTCCACTCAGCACTAACAGCAGTTTTATTGGTGTTTCTCCAATTCCCTTGAATCTTCCTGTGCATTGGAATTCATTATTTGCCTAATAATACCACAAAAAGCTGTTCTAGGCCATAGCTATTTGCAATAAATGTTTCTCTTCTTTGCAGGAGAAGAACCACTTGCTCTCCAAAACCTAAAATTGTACCAAATGTCATGCAAAGCTGGTAGGAACATTAAATAGCTTCTAGCTCATAGCTGCAATGCTTCCTGACTAACAGCCAGCTGCCAGGCAAACAAGAGCTACGAGTTGCATCTATCTCATCCAGAAGTTCAGTTGGTACTCTGGTCTCATTACAGGCACTCGGAAGATGGAATACAAGGGCAACAGCTGGCACGAGACCTGCTTTATCTGCTACCGCTGCCAACAGCCTATTGGGACAAAGAGCTTCATCCCTAAGGACAATCAAAACTTTTGTGTACCCTGCTATGAAAAGCAGTTCGCCATGCAATGTGTCCAGTGCAAGAAGGTAGTGCTATTATTTTGCTTACCTGAAACCTAAGGAATTGAAGTCCATCCCATTTTATATCCAAGGAGGTAGAATGTCTCATTTATGTATGTGTAAAAAGATTCAGAATTAACTGATTTTAAGAGATGATATAATTTCAGTTCTGGTTACTTGTAAGAGAAAACTCCCTGACATAGTCTGGAGAAGCAGAAAGTAAATACATGATCTAAAATATGAAATAAACTAGTCTTTCCCGAAGAAAGTAACAATGAAATTGAAACACATCAGGGAATTCCTCCACCATGAAGAAAAGGACAGGTGAAGGTACAGTGATGAGACAAAGTCTAGTACATGCATGTGAAAAGCAACATAAAAAGAGTAGCTTGAAAAACAAAGAGTACAATTGAGAGTGAGAGTTTACAATATATGCAGAATAAAGTAGTTTTAGTATGGGGCTTCTTTTTATAAATTAGGAAATTACAATAAAGCACTTGCATGATTTTCTCAAGGTCAACTCCATGCAAAATTACGATCTTGCTGTTGTTAAGCCTTCTTCCCCTCCTGCCACCCACTAAAATCTCATCACCCTTCCTCTTTACCAAATCAAAATATGAACCTGCCACCCTTAAGAAAATACTTTCTTGTCTTTTTTTTTCCTAAAACAGGCTATCACTACAGGAGGCGTTACCTACCGGGAGCAGCCATGGCATAAGGAGTGCTTTGTGTGTACTGGATGCAAGAAACAGTTGTCTGGACAGCGCTTTACCTCCAGGGATGAGTTTGCATACTGCTTGAGCTGCTTCTGCAACCTCTATGCCAAAAAGTGTGCTGGATGCACAAACCCAATCAGTGGTAGGTCTCTCATGGCTGGTGCCTTTACATTTTGTGGTGGTTTTGTGTGTTGAGTTGCTACTGAAGGTGAAACTAAACAAGTGTCACCTGGTATAAGATATGCCCAACTAAATCTTTTCACAGAACTCCAGCAAGTAATTTTTTGAGGTTAAGCAAAAGACAATTACTACTAAGATGTTGCGGTGGGTGGAGATGATATGGGGTACCGCAACCTTCCGAAAGCGTCTCCAACATGGAGCCGTTCGGTGGCCACCTCCCACGCACACAGTCACACTCACACCTTATGATACTTGCAACAGGTCGACGGCAAAGAGTTGGGAAGGGTCCTTTGTATGGAGTTCCACAGGAGAAGTTTATTTCAGCCACATCTGTGAAGGGGACCAGGAATGAAGAACCAAGAACAATGGGGGACCCAGACTGATATATGGGGTTGAGGAGCCAATATTTGAGGGCCAGGGGCGGTACAGAGATGTGGCCAGGGTACCGGGGCCAATAGGGAAACATTGGGGGAGTGGTGAGGGAACAAAGGGAGGGAGTGGGGAAGGGAGAACTTTCTGGAGCGGGGACATGTAAGGAAGAAAGGGGCAGGGAAGCCGACAGTCCAATTGAGGGAACAGAACCAGGATACATGAGCATAATGAAGCAACAACCCGTAGAAGAAGCCGTTCCATTCTAACTTTCTAAGGGGGTGTCACAGGCTACCACACTAAGAGACATTTTTCCCTATTTTTTTTTCTTTTGTACAACTTCAATCACCTTATGATAACTGCCATAGCCTCAAGCTCTGGAATGCTTTTTTACTAAGCTGCTTCTTTTCCTGAGGTATTCTTCCTTCAGAGCCATGAATCAGGTCATGACACATGACAGACTTATTTTTAATTATCTAAATGCACTTCTACAAAACATAAATTAACACACTCAGACACCATAAAACATTCTGCAAAAAACTATCAGAATTCTGTTCAGAGGCAGGTGCTTTGCTTTTCTTCTGCTGTATGTTGTAGGGCCATCCCTTGGAAGGTCATTTCTGCCGTTACCACTAGGGATAACAGCCTTGCTCATTAACTTCGCTGAAAGCAACAGAAGTATTTGAGGTTGAAAATATTAGTCACTACAGAATAAGGGTGGCAAAATTAGCACAGCAACAAACAGATTTGTCACAATGGCATTTTTTCACTGCTGTATGTCAGATCTCCATGTCAGTCTGCATCACTTGATGGCTGACTTACTATTCTTTTCTCGTAACAGAACAATTTTGCTTTTCAAACAGGACTCGGAGGAACCAAGTACATCTCTTTCGAAGAACGGCAGTGGCATAATGATTGCTTTAACTGTAAGAAGTGCTCCCTTTCATTGGTGGGTCGTGGCTTTCTCACAGAAAGAGATGACATCCTTTGCCCTGAATGTGGGAAGGATATTTAAAGCTCAAACTAAGAGGTGAGGAAGAAGGGAGGAAAGCCGTGCTTGCAATATATAGTCTGAAACACATGGATGGTCAGAACTAGCTTTGCCACTCTGTGTCTCACTGTACTATTAGCATTACTTAACCTTTTTCTTTATACTCTCCAAATCTGGAGGGAAAACAACTTGAAAATCTCTTAATAGCAGTGTTGGTGTTTAAGATTTCTATCAGTAACAAAAACTAATGCAAAACCCATGATATAAAACTATTTGGCTGGTTTTGACATAACATACTCTTTTTAAGGTGTTTTTTCCTAAAAAATATTCCTGTTACAAGCAAGTGATACAGTTCAAGGATTACAATGGCCACGCACTATTGTGGATTCATAGGTGGATATTCAGGGTGAAGCCTTCAGCCCACTGAAATCAATGGCAAAGGCCGTTCAATTCCAGTAAGGCTGGTCTCACCCCAGTGTTCTCGAGCTATGTGACTAGTGTGTGCTGTCAAGTCTGTAGAAAGACTGCAAAAGTAGAGTGTGTTTCAATGTACATGGATTTGTGACATGCCATAAAGAGATAATGATGAAACAGTGGAAGTGGGAGTGCTTCATGACAGGTACATATTTTATTGCATGACTAGCTGATCATTGTGTGAAGTACAAGTTCTGATCGACAGTGTCAGTATTACAGTTAGTTGACATTACACTGCACATTGTATTTTTCAAAATAAAATCATTTAAAACAAAACCGTGATTGTGGCTTAATTGTATTTACATAATATTTAAAAAATGTTTTCACATTCTGAAGAAACACAATGCATACAAACACAACCCTTTTTGCACCCAGTTTTTGGAGGTGTGAAGTTTAGACAATTCTCAGAAGGACCCTGCTTTACAAAATAGTCTTCTACTAATTGAAGTCAGTGGGAAAATTATCAGCAAAAATGAACACGTGTGTGAAAACACTGAACTGACTGCAGCTGATAAAAATGTGTTCATAGGCTCTAAACTCAAACCCAAAATATTTTTCTTCTCAGCAAGCAAGGAGGGCAATACAACTCAAAAGACATTTATCTTTGCGAAAGTCAGAAGTTTAACTTCTATAGTAGGGCATGCTTTAATTTTGTTCTCTATTGGGATACATAATACCCTTTGTTGTAGCATAATTTCTGCTACATGTTTGCCACAGAGGCAACCGTCAGCAACAGCATGCTGGCAGGACAGTAACATCGAAAGGAAACAATACAAAGGAAGATAAACCTTTTCCCAAAGCAAACTGCAAGAAATATGGCCATGTTATGCAATGTACAATCCCAGTACACCTTCCAGATGGAATTTATTTGTATCCGGAAAAAGGAGGAAAGAAACATGTCACACGTCCAACAGGAATCTTCAGATGTGAAATCAAGATTTAGGAATATACTTACTCTGTGTGTTACTGGGTAGGGAAAGTTTGCTCCTAGTTTCTGCCACCAGTCTTGAATTCGTCTCTTTGTACCAAGTGCAAAGTGCTCACAGGTCATTCCCCTCTCATTAATTCAACAAGCTAAATAGATTTATCAGATCAGATTTAGTTTATTGCACACCATATGAAGAACTTGGCTGGCTGACATTTCTGAAGTGCACACTGTGCTAATCAGAACTCACTGAGTGAATAAATTCTATCCTTTGGTGATTTCACTCTATGATGAAAGCTGTGGCAAATAGCCACAAAAATCAATCTTATATCCACACCTCCAAAAGGAGGGCAAACACCTCACTCTCTCCTCAGGGGTCTGCCAATCCCCCAGCACACTGCAGCTCTACTCTAGTACTTAGCTGAGAGAAGGAAGATTACTTTGAGCTAAAGGGGTAGTGGCCCTGTACTTGGCACTGATGAGCAGCCACATCCCGAGTCGTGTGTTGGGTTTCAGGCCCCTCACTACAAGAAGGACAGAGGTGCATCCAGAGAAGGACAGCGGAGCTGGTGAAGGGGCTGAAGCTGGGAGTTGCTTAGTCTGGAGAAAAGAAGGTTGAGGTGAGATCTTACTGCTCTCTACAGCTGCCTGAAAGGAGATTGTAGCAAGGTGGGGCTTGGCTTCTTCTCTCAGGCAGCTTATGATAGGACAAGGGGAAACAGCCTCAAATTTTGACAAGGGAAGTTCAGGCTGGATATTAGGAACATTTTCTTGACTGGATGTGGTAAAGCAGTGGAACAGGCTCCCAGGGAATGGTGGAGTCACCCACCATCCCNGAGGTGCATCCAGAGAAGGACAGCGGAGCTGGTGAAGGGGCTGAAGCTGGGAGTTGCTTAGTCTGGAGAAAAGAAGGTTGAGGTGAGATCTTACTGCTCTCTACAGCTGCCTGAAAGGAGATTGTAGCAAGGTGGGGCTTGGCTTCTTCTCTCAGGCAGCTTATGATAGGACAAGGGGAAACAGCCTCAAATTTTGACAAGGGAAGTTCAGGCTGGATATTAGGAACATTTTCTTGACTGGATGTGGTAAAGCAGTGGAACAGGCTCCCAGGGAATGGTGGAGTCACCCACCATCCCTGGAAGTGTTGAAAAAATGAACAGACATAGCACTTTGTGATGTAACTTAGTGTGCACGTGGAATTAAGTTGAAGGTTGGACTTGATGATCTTGGAAGTCTTTCCCAACCTGGTTGATTCTAAGAAGGTAGTAGGAGCAGCACAGTTTGCACCTTGCCTCCCAAGTGCTACAGCAGATGGCAAAATGGCCCCAGCTTTGGGGAAAGGTAGGTGAAACACAACAAGGCTGGAAAGCATCCCAGCCTGGAAACAGGACTGCTACCATGCAACCGCAGCATCATGCTATTATTCCAGGGCAGTTCTGCATATCCCTGCTCAACACATACCAACACACGTGTGCTCCTAGCAACTGGAACTACACAAAATCCATCCTAGACTCTAGACCACTGACAAAAAGCCAGCCACAAAACAATTCCCATCAGACACTAGTGCAAAACCCAGCACTTCATGTGATACTAATTGCTGCTACAGCTGCAAAGCAGATACTGACCCTTTTACCCTGTAAGCTTTAAGTGCTGATCACTTCAAGTCCACTGAAATATAACTGTATAAAATGAACAAGCTTAATTACATCACAAAAACAAGCCAGCCCTGTTTCATTTGCTTTTAATTTAATTTATTTAAATAGGATAAGGCTACTTAAAAGACAAGTCTTTACATACAAAATGTACATTACGTTAAAGTTTGCTGTACTCAAGTACAAAAACTGCACAAGTGTTTAGTAAAAGGGAAACAGCACACCATTTCAAAACACACATTCTTACCATTTTACAGCATTCAAGAAGTGCCTCTTACATCATACCAGTGAATGGAGAACTTCTATAAAGTAATGAACTAAGCTACAGTTTTTGGTTTCAATACAAACCAGTGTTAAAAATGTAAACAAGCTTTCAGGTCACTACTGAGCTTCTTCTAGTGAGTTTAACTAAGCGGATTCAGAAGTTGATTCTTTTTTTGCTTTACCAAGTCTGGGAGCACTGTTACTATTTACCATCCATATCTAAGACTGATCTAAATTGGCTTCACCCTGAGCCACTGAGTTTTAATAAAAATGTTTCCATCAACTTAATTGGCCCTGTAAGGCACTACCAATAATCCAGATGAAACACCAAGTTTCACAGAAAACCAAAATCCATCTTAAATTATCAAAGGAAGGGAAAAGACGTTTGTGGTTTTTTTTCTAGAGTGCAATTACATGTGTTAATGCTCCCTAGGTACTTCTGTCTTCCTATCCATGTCCCTCTCCCACTCTTTGTAAGCTGAGAAAGCACTGGTCTGCATTCCACTGGTTTTCCCCATATTTTATAAACATGATTGTAACCAGGAAAACAATCAAATTTGCTACATTGGCACATTTTTACACTTATGCATGTATAAAATATGCCTGTGTACTTAAGAGAACATGGCACTAATCCATTCACTACTTCCTCTCGAAGTTTCATATCAAACAGTCTAATCACATATTTTCATCTGTGCATTCCTTATTTCATATATCAAGAGAAACTTCAATTTGAAGCAATGCTGCTGAAATAGTTCATCTCTTATTACCAACCTAACTTGCACTGCAAATTCTACACTCCTGTGCAACAAAAAGGAAAAAAAAAATGCTGTAGACTATTTTATCAGCAGAATGGTCAGTTTTCTCACCTAAATTAATTACCTTTCTAAAGCCAAGAAGGCTCTAGGGATCACTCTAAATTTCAATAGCTATTTTAACTATTTAACCAGACGTTGAACAAAACTGAATCTTAGTGAAACAATGTGTGAATCACAGTGACATGAAGGAGATGAACTATAATAATCTTGAAAACTAAGAATGGGGGGTTTAGCATAGTGTAATATCACCACCTTTTAAAGAAGTAATTAACTACTTGGTGTACAAGAGTGGATATTTTTAAGGTGACTGGTGATAGTGACTCCAGCTTTACAACAGGGAGCTGTTAAACTTGTTAAAACTTCACAGCAATCTGAATCTCTGTAAGTTTTTAAAAGAATTGTATTTAAACTGTTTAAATATGACCTATCTATTTGAAAATATGGAAGTAATATTTATGTTTCAAGCACCATTAGCTACTTCATGGCCATGTAACATGCTGGATTTTCTTCTTTGCTTCCGAAGGCTTTAGGTCATTCTGGAATACAAGAAAATATGTAAGTATTCTTAGAGATACTGTGCAAACAGGAGTCAGTCATTAATCTGACATATTTCTATCTGGTACCATTACAGTATTCAGCCACATGCAACTACAACAGCTTTCTATTGCCATCTTGTGGAGAAACCTAAATATTGCAGAACTTCTCTGGTGAAGACAAAAACAGAGCCAATGAATTTAACTACATGCATACATGTGTTTTGGATTTTAGCAACGTACAATTAAATATTCTTACATATTCAAAAATTTCTTTCAGTTATGCAGCTTAGAAACGGGTACATATTGGAGTTTCAAAACATACTTCTAAAGTTATTTCAGGTTGTCTTCTTAAAATACTTGCTGAAATGGGTTTGTATAAGGAAAAATCCCCAAATATACAACTAGGAAACCAATTTACTTTTGTCAAATAGTAAAAACATTAAAAAAAGAAAAAGAAAATTTGGTCTTCCTTTGTAATGACCTGGATAAAAACAAGAGAAATACTTGCCAAAGCCTCAGATAAACTCATCTTTCAAGCCCCCCTGCCCCAAGAAACCTGTAAAAATCAAGAAAGCCCAAAGAAAAGCAATGGCAGATGAAGTGGTGAAATGATTAATTCCCTTTCACCATCTAAAATAATAATTTTTTTAAAAATCTGAGAAATTAGAGCTTTAATAGTTCACATAAGCAGAGCAAAGACAGGTATATGAGTTTTCAAGAACATACTGCAACACACTGGTTCAGGGAGCACAATCTAGAGATCTCTCTTCTCTTTAACAGACTTTCAGTGTTAATTTATTTACAGGAATCCTGTGGACTGCAACCACTGAAAGATTTAAGGGAATTAGACCAAAGATAATAGGGATAGTTTTGTGCTAAAGTTTTTCTTGAAACTCAAGGAACAGTCACTTGCTTGGAGACACAATTGTCTTTATTGTCATCACACTAAAAATAGATCAGGCTTTACACCCATCTGCCAAGTACACTGATTCTTCCTGACTGCATCACTTACTGTTCAAAAGCACATTCTTTAATTTCACATGGTAAATGACATCCATAGAGCACACTTGCCTAACTTCACATGGGTCTGACCAACACCAACCAAGGCATGACTGAACTTACAGGTATTAACTGGAATGGCCTAAACTGTGGCTGATGTAGAAAGTCAAAGGTCAGAGGTCATAGCTTCTGAGTGTCAGTCATACAGTGGCACTTAAAAATGTCATCACTGTGTCTACAGAACATTGAAATTAAATATAAAGAAGCTGAGAGGTGTATACTAAACAAGTTTCAAAACTTCTGTAGGTTCAGATCTGACCAATACTTGTAAGAGTTCTAAATATTAAAAGAAGTTAGTAATACAGGTAGTAGGAAACACACCTCTCAAGCATAAATTCCATTCAGAGCCTCAGCCATGATTCTTTTAAAAGTTGCTAAAGCTGTCTTTCAGAACAGCCACGTGTTTAGGTACCCATGTTTAACAGAAGTCTGATGGAATGTACCAATCCACGCAGCATGGTATTACCTGCATTCTTTCATTAGAGGATTTTTAAAAAAGATATTAATAAAAAGCCTTTCAATATTGAGAAAGAAAAAATATTGAGGCAGTATTGAGAAAACAGAAGTTCAGTCTCATGTCTTGGGAAAATTCCAATCAATGTATGCGCATGCTGTATATCTAAAGCTCCCCCTGCAGTTCAACTGAGAACAGCTATTTCCATTTCTTCCTTTGAAGCCCAGATTTATTCCAGATATTCCCGTATTCCAGCAGAAATGTGAAAACTCCTTCATTTGTATCATGAAGGAACACAACACAAGTGTTAAGACCTATTCCTATATCGTGGCATGTTTTTAAGAGATGGCCCATTGCTCCTTGCTCACTGACAAGCCCTTTAAGTCTAATCACACCACTATCAAAACCAACCACTGTTCTTTGTCCCCATCTGGCAGCTACATTCAGCACCATTACCTACACCTTCAGAGATATGCCTTGCTGAATTCACAGATCCTGCCTTAGCTCTTCACTCATCACTTAAGTTCACCACCTTCATTCTGCCCTCATCTGTAGCGTAGCTCTCTTAGGCACAGAAAATTTGTTTGCAGCCAAATCCATCTTGCAGAAATAAGGTGACTATTTACCTTCATGGTTAACACCTCACTCATCAGACTTGTAGGTGAGAATAGCACCCTTGTGTCCAAGATCTCAGCACATCTTTCTCACAGCCTTTCCAGAAGCCCAGGTACCTGATTAGGATTCTGCACGTCTCAAAGCGAGCACTCGACCTTTGGCATCTCACCTCGACTGTTACAGTTTGTTGTTACGGCTTCTCATTCAGACCCAGAACCTCGGCACTCTCCAGATTCACACAGCCAGCTCCTGCCTCTAGCTTGCCAATCGCTACGTGAGATTTAAAACAGATGGCATTCTTCCTCTAAGGATATATTCTATGGCTCTCAGCATCTCACTCCTGTTCCTGAAACATCGCTTCCTTTACTTTGACAAATGAAAGCTTGTTTTACTCAACCATTCAAGTGAGATTGCTACAAATCATTTAATTTTTTCTTCCCTGCTAGAGAAAACAAATCACTTGTCCTCTCTTCGTGGCTGTTTTCATATCCTTCTACAATACCTGTTTTTTCTCTCAGACCTACCGGTAGAACTAGTTTGTGTTTTGACTGCTACCAGCACCACATTAAGTATTACTTACTTATTCATTGTAAAATCACAAGCACGTTTTCTGTAGCATTGCATCTCTCACACAGAAGTTTCCTATGGGCAAGTACAAATTTCTTTCCTTCTGATATTTCCCAAACTAGCTACGCTTTTGTCTGTTTCTAAATACTCTACTATTACTCTAAAATAAAATCATCCTAACTTTGGCTCCTGTAAATCTCAATTTAAAAAAAAGCTGCAAAACAAGATACTGCACAAACATACCGGCAAATCAGATTCCTCTTTCGGAACAGACCTCTTTAACTTCACAACAGTAGTTCCTGCTATTGGAGACAAAGGGTAAACCTTCAGACTAGTCAACATACTGCTGTCAGTCTTTGAAATATTGTTCTGCTTAGCCTCATTATTCCTTATTCCCAGCTTAGTGTCCTCTGACAAATTGGAGGCTGAAATGTATGTTGAGGCATTTGAAGGAACTGATAATCTTCTAACTGTGTTGGTGGTGCTTCCAGCTGGAGGAGGCTTCAGGCGATCGGCAGCTCCATTCTCTGTCTTCTTCACCTTTATGCTTGTACTTGTTGAATTGCCATCAAATACAATTAATGGCCGTTTCCTTAAACCTTCCACTGTTGTAACACTGAAAATACAAATCATAAAGTTCTCAGAAACTAGGTTAGATGATCAAAAAATAGCACATCCTAGACATGAGTAGCGAAAATGAATTTTATCTTGTCTAAAGTAACTATAAATCCCAAAATACTAATATTAAACTCTGAGATGCTCCAAACTTAAATAAAAATTAATATATTTATATACACTTACGTATACTTAAATAAAAACAAAAAGCAATAAAAGTCACTTCCAAAATATAAAGGCACAGGGGGGTGTGTGAGGACCAGTGCTCCTCAGCAAAAAGAGTTGTGTGAGGAACTGCCTAAGCAGACAATTACAGCTGAACAACCAAAGGCTCTATGCTTATACCACTGTAGCTATTCCAGAGTAACTACAGAGATAATAAGTTTTAAGGATTTCAATAGATGAGTATTTGAGGAAGTGTGTGCTGCCTTACCTACAACAACAGCATCTCATATTCTGGTACTTCTAAATTTCCCTGTTTCCACTCTTATTCAAAATCACAATGTTAAGGTAAATCCAAAAGATTGTTAGTCAAGGAATAAAAACATTAAGCAAAAAAAGCACACCTTTTTAAAACAAGTTGTCTTTGAACAGGAACCCTAAGCAAATTTAATGACTTTTTAATAGTTTGTGCCTTTAAGCCTATGTGTAGTCAGTGCTGGCCAGTTTAGTAACCACTGATTCATGAAAAGGAATACTATCAAGCTAATATCAAAACAGTATTATCAGAAAACATTTTCACTGAGAACAAATAAAGTACAAAGTTAACATAACTCACACTATACGAATTCAGAATTTTAAAAAAGCATTGCTCAAGAATGACAAAGTGTTTGGAAAGTGCAGATTTCACAAATAAAAAACCCAACCCACCATTAAGGTATATAATATTCCTGTTTAGAAACTTCAGTTTTCAGTATACACTGACTCTTCAGTCATCTCATTCTAAACAGATGAATAAAAGTAGAACACAGTGTTTGCAACAAATGAATATATCCATTAATTTGCAGTTAATGAATCTGACAATATTGATGTTAGGAATCTCAACAGACTTTAAATTAAGCCACAAGTAGAGACTCAATCAGTTGGACCTGGAACAACACAGATTAGTAGCTGCTGATAATCCTCACATATTAAGAAATTGCTTCCACAATTTCTGCCAAAATCAGGGGGCTCTTTAAAAAGATGAAACTAGTCACAGCTCATAAAGCAAGAAAAAGTTGAGCCCTTAGTCAGACTTTTTTTTCAGTCACCTACCTTAACAAAATCAGTCTGTTTTTCCTACGGAGATGGGGTTTTTTTATATATTCAGATTGATGAAGAATGGCAAATTAGGAACTAACTAAAATTGTAGGATTGTTATCTATTCTAAACGGAATTTTAGAATTGTAGCACTTGTACAAATGACCACATGCCACAATACAGGTAACATTCCCAGAGAAACACTTTGGGAAAGTTCCAGAACAATTTGGATGCTGTCCCATCAAGAACTGTCACATCCAATTTTTAGATACATGACTCACAGAACAACACAGAACCTTGGGTGTGATGTTTGCTTTGTTTATATCAAGTGCAGGCAGTTTAAGAGCTTCAGAGCAGGACTCATATTAGCAGCACTCTTCTGAGGGAGGACACTGGTGCTGAAATGAACCACTTCGGGATTGTGTCCCCTTCTGCAGGACACCCTCTGCGAAACCTGTATTTCAGTGTACAGCTACACCCTAGAGAAATGTTCTGCCCACGTTTTGGACTGAGCTGGATGGAGGTCATGCTCTAATCCTCCTGTTTACTTTGCAGTGCATGGTAAAGAATACAAGATTTACTAGAGGAATCAAAAGTTTCATGACATGAGCAACCTGTGTTTCCACTCACATGATTATTCACGCAGCTAAGATGGCCTCTGGGCAACTCCCAATAATTAGGACAATTTAATGAAAAATGCTCCTAATTTTGTCCAGCTTAGTCTAGAACTTAAAGCAGCAACCAAAAACCAGAGAGCAATGTAGGTTTTAGCTCCACACCCTGATTATCCTAAATATTTGCCTGTTCACCTTTACTGTGAAGATCTGACACTGGTCAGAAGTACAAAGTTCTACCCTGAACTCAGTATTATCAGCACATTAGCAGTTCTCAGGGGACACTGAAGGGGCCTCTTAGGTGACTGAGCAGAACTAATGAGCCCTACCAAGAGCACACTCTAAGCATGCACAGCACAGTGCTCCTGGAGACTGAGTATTTGCAGCGGGTCTTCGGACATAATGGCACTTCAGAAACTACATGTACACTCTGAGACTCATACTATCCTCTTCCTTCCAGTAGGCAAATGATCTTGCAGATCTATAAAATTAACCATCCCTGAACACAAACACTACTTGAAGTTGGACAGACTGTGCTTGTTTTTATTTGGTATGATTGCCTGCAAGCTCAAATATTCAGTAATGAGATGCATAAACCATCATGTGTAACCTCGGATATTTAGCTCTGTTACTGAGGTATAACACTTTACTTCAACTCAGCTGGTACACAGCAAGTGTTCTAGAACACAACATTAATCACCAGCAGTAAAACTAAATGCAGTATTCAACACTGATTTTTAAATTTCAACGTGTTTTTATCTTCTATCTGCAACTACTAGAGGCAAGCCAACACACTGAGCTGTGCTGATCAAGTCTCCAAGCCTCATACTAATTCCAGCACACATTGTAAAGCTGGGCTTCCACAGAGAAACTCAGAGAGCTCCTGTTGTTCACACAATCAATCAGTTTCTCTGATTTCTAAACTGAACTAACAGCACACTGAGCTCCCATCTCTGGCTTGCACATAACTTACAGCCTCAAAATACCTAGGAATTTTGTTTTGTTTTTAGAAACAAGAACACCAAGTTCCCTCTGCACAGAGGCATTGTGTCAGTTCTGTTTAAGTGGTGCACACAACTATGAGGAAAAGTGTAATATCTTAATATCCAAAAAGACAATTGAAGTTCCTTCATTTCTTTAGGGTTAGTAATACCAGCAGTAAAAGATTAACCTTCCCTCACAGTATTTTGCCAGTGCATTTGCTAAATATGAAAGAGGTAATAAAAGCAAAAACAGTAACTGCTGGAAAAATCTTAAGACTATCTAAAAACAAAACAAAAGACTAAGTCTAGTGTGCTAGATGTTAAGTACAAAGAACAACTAGTAGAGAGAAGCAGACTGGTAGATTAAACTTATCTCCTTATACTTACTGTTTTCCCAGCAAATACTGCCTAGGTTTAATCATTATTGCATTTTAGTGTACAAAATAAGAGCCCCTAAACTTATTGTACATATAAACTCTGGATGAAGCCATTCTCCCATCTAAAGATTAACCTTGCCTCTTTCTCTCAAAAATGTCCAGCCTGCCATCTTTATTCCTTTGATAAAAAGGTCTTTTGCACCTATTTCAGCACACCAACAATTTCCTATCCAAACACTAACCTCACACTTCCATCCTCAAGTCCACAGATATAAACAAACTGAGGTACTATAACCTCTTACACACACGGAAAATAAACCTGATATAAGACAGCTCCGTGTTTTAGCCACTGCTACAATTTTAAAAAACTAAAAAAAGCCCTTAAAAAACCCAAATCACTTGACAGAATTTGTTTAGCTCTTCACAGTCAGAAATCTCAGCAAAGCTAAAAGAGACTCAAGACATCAACAAGCTGTAATACTGAAAAATTACAGGAATTTCAATCCACCTTTCCTTAGGATTTACTGCTGAACTTATATCAGAACACCACTCATGCATATCACATGTCAAAGTCAAAGTCTTGGGCAGGGGGAAGGTTGAGTGAAGAGGTTCAATAAAACAAACTTTTGAGGAAGATTTTGCTTTCTGAGCAAATACAAACAAAAAGATTTTTAAAACAAGGCAGAATACTTCTTTCAGAAAGCAAATGTTAGTTTTGAAAGACACACAAAATTGCTGCAGCACACACCCCTCACTGTAGAGTAGGCCACCCCTGCCCAGGAGCAAGCACAGTTAAATATGCTTTTAGTACTTTCCTTAAACACTGCAAACATGACTATTAATTAGCAATTATATAGTGAAACAAAAAATATTTCCTTTCTCTTCATTATAAACTACCATGACATGTACCAATAACTCATTATCAACACACGCTGGGGAATGAAGGAACAATACCAGTTCCCTGGATCAATACAGATTGGGGGTGAAGGGACTGAGAGCAGCCCTGCTGAGAAGGACTTGGGGATACTGGTGGATGAGAGGCTGGACATGAGCCAGCAACATGTGCTTGCAGCCCAGAAGACCAACCGTGCCCAAAGCAGTGTGGCCAGCAGGTCAAGGGAAGTGATTCTGTCCCCCTACTCTGCTCTGGTGAGACCCCACCTGGTGTGCTGCATCCAGATCTGGAGCCCTCAGCACAGGAAGGACATGGACCTGTTGGAGTGGCTCCAAAGGAGGGTCATAAAAATGATTATAAGGAAAGGCTTGAGGGAGCTGGGGTTGCTAATCCTGTAGAAGAGAAGGCTCCAGGAAGACCTCACTGCAGCCTTTCAGTCCTTAAAGGGGACGTATAAGAAAGATGGGTCTGTAGTGATAGGACAAGGGGTAACAGTTTGATAGTACAAGAGGGTCGATTTATGCTAGATATAAGGAAGATGTTTTTTACAAGGAGGGTGGCAAAACACTGGAACAGGTTGCCCAAAGAAGTGGCAGATGTCCCATGCCTGGAAACACTCAAGATCAGATTAGACAGGGCTCTGAGCAACCTGACAGAGTTGAAGATGTCCCTGATCACTGCAGGAGGGTTGGACTAATGACCATCAAAGGTCCCTTCCAACCCAAACCATTCTACAGTTCTGTGAAAAGAAGGACTATAAGCTATACAGCATTAATAACATTTAGGTGACAAAAGAAAAAACAATTATCTTCCCCTTTTTCCTATTTTTGCATTAATAGAATCTAACATTTCTAACACAAGCAATCCAACACAGCATTCTCTGTAAACTGTAACAATGTCCAAAAAGCTGTACAAGCCTCATTAATCAGGTAAAGATTAAACTAAATGCATTGTCCTAAATTGTCCAAGTCTGGCCCAATAAAGATAAATTACCTTTTATTCTCACTTTTCAAGTCATTTTGCTGTCTTTTCTTTTCCATCATTTTCCCCCACCTACTTTTTGGCAATTCACGCTGAGGCAGGGGAATGGCATGTTGAATATAGAGATCAGTGAGCCCATCTTTGTCCATCTTTACATCATTTTCGACCAATATATTTTTCTGTGGGGAACAGAGAAAAAGTTGTTATTTTAGCAAATATAGCAAATTCAATATTCAACCATCTGAGTGGCATAATGCCTTATTTCAAGATCCACTGTGAATTACTGCATTGGGCCAGGGTTCCAGAAGTGAGGGGGTGGCTGGGGTGATCAGTATGGGGAGGCCATGAACTGCCCAGTGCCAACAATAGCCTGGTCTCCCCTACCTTCCTCCTGTCAACTTCCTTCATTTTCTGTATGGATTACACTCAGTCCATCCCTTCAGGGAGGCAATAGGAAACATGGGATGTTTTGGTAAGTGCATAGTGGTTTCTTTTTCCACCACCTGCAAAGTGCATTTCTTCACTTCTCCTCATGTGCCTCTTCCTGTGTGTCCTTTGGAGTCTCCTGCTCCCAGTGCCTGCTGCTCTTTAAGTGCATTTGAGCACAGGTGCCATGAGCAGCTCTGCTTCAAGTTCTGGGGTGTGATGGGCTGCTTTCTTCGACAGTGTGAGAGACATATGTATCCAGCTGTGACCAGCACTGGGCAGTTATTCACCTTTGCCCACACAGGTCAGCTCTGCAGCCCCTCTCTGCCCAAAATTCTGCAAATCTTCCCAAGGAAAATAGCAGCCAAAAAAGGGAAAAGTTATGATAGACATACTGTTGATGACTGATGTTTTCATGCACTCTTAAACACACTTCCCTGAATCCAACTACAATACCAGAGCTCATCTTCACACTTCTAGAAAACAGACAACTAGAATGTAATGCAAGTCAAACTTATAGATGTAGAGCTGTGCTTTCTTCCCCAGTTCCCAAAGAATAATGGAGGTAAGTTTCATCCCAACATGAGGAAGAACTTCCTTACGTTGAGGATGGCAGAGCACTGGAGCAGGCTGTCCAGGGAGGTCATGGAGTCTCCCTCTCTGGAGACATTCAAAACACATCTGGATGTGTTCCTGTGTCCCCTGTTCTTGCTGACCCTCCCTTGGAAGGGGGGGGGTTGGACAAGATGATCTCCAGAGATCCCTTCCAAGCCTAACTATTCTGTGATTCTAGGAACCATCAGTTAGAATACCAGTTTTGTTTCTAATCATGTATCAGGTTGTGAATATTTCTTGGTACCTCATGCCAAATTTATGGAATGAGAAAAAAACTCCACTAACATGCTACAAATCGAGGTCACGGAGAGCAGGTCAAGCCTCTGCCACTACTGGTTCTGGCAACACTTCACGACTCCTGATGTTGGCCTGAAACCCGTCCATATAGGCTCCATGGACAAAAGCAGATGAAATTTCTTTGAGAACCGTGAAACTTTGATTACTATTGTATCATGCACCTGAAATTTTCAGCCAAGGCGGTAACTAGTATTCCAAACAACACCAACTAAAGCTTTGTATGGTCCTAAACTGTTTATAACTCACTTTCAAACTAAATTTTTTTTCAATTATCAAGAATTAATAAATATAATGTTTGCATATTTAAGTATTAGCTTGACTGATTACATAGGCTGCATTTCTTTAATTCACAGAATCACAGAATTATTAGGATTGTAAGGGACCTCTGGATATCTTCTAGTCCAACCGACCTGCCAAGGCAGGGTCATCTAGAGCAGGATGCATTGGGTATGGACGTGGCAACTTTAATGTAAAGCTCATCCGTCCACCGCCAGTTTTACTGTATGCAGACACTGTCTCGATTTGGGCAAATTGCTCTTTTGCAGCCTCGGTGTTCAAACACAGCCCCTTTGCAAGCACGGAGACATCTCCCGCGCCAGGGCCTCCTCTCTGTCAGTCCGTGGTGTCTAGAGCACCGACCTGGTGCCTGCTTTTCCCCGAGCGCCGTGACTCTCCTCGCTCCGCCCGACCCGGCTCCCCGGACGCACCTGCTCCAGGGTGAGCCGCAGGAATTCCTCCGAGAGCAGCTCCGGGTGCAGCAGCAGCAGCTCCGACTCCGAGCGCCCAGACCCCCGCTCCTCCTCGCCGCCGCCGCCGCCCGCCCGGCCTCTTCCCTGCGCCGCCATCTTCTTCCCCCGGCGGCCCCTTCCCGGACTCCCACAATCCCGCGCGGGGAGGGAAACGCGTTTCCAGAGCCGCCGCGCAGCGCGGTGGCGTCACAGGCTGCAGCGGAGCCGGAGCGGCGCCGCTCCGCGGGACAGCGGGTCAGGAGAAATGCCCAGAATCCCACAAAATATCCTGAGCTGGAAGGAACCCGCAAGGATCATGGAAGTCCAGCTCCTGGCCCTACGCAGGACAGCTCCAATATGTCTGAGAGCGTTTTCCAAATGCTTTTTGAAATCTGTCAGGCTTGGTGCTGTGACCTCTTCCCTGGGGAGGATGTTCCAGTCCTTGACCACCATCACTACTATTTTTCTAGTGTCCAGCCTAAGCCTCCCCTGATACGGCTTCAGACCATTCTCTTGGGTCCTGTCACTGGTCCCCGCAGAGAAGAGATCAGTGCCTGCCCCTGCACTGCCCCTCATGAGGAACCTCTAGANAGGACCCCCAGGGACCTTTCCATGGCACTGCTCTCCAGCCTCTCGTTCCCCAGTCTCTCCATGCACCCAGGATTGTCCCATCCCAGGTGCAGAATCCAGCACTTGCCCTTGTTAAACTTCATACAGCTGGTGATCGCACAGCTCTAATATGTGTTTCTCTGCAAGGCTTCTCTGCCCTTGAGGGAGTTAGGTGTTCCTAATAAGGTGAGGTCACCCCCCAGCTGATAGCACTGAACCGGGAGAACATCTATTTTATTGTCATTCCGTCAGCATACAAGAGTACGAACCCTTTGTGCTGCTGCATGCCGGAACTTTTCTACGGAATTAAACAGGATCTCCGTCCTGCCCGTAGTTGCGACACCCACTGGTCAACGCCGCTTGATATGCAGTAACAAAAGTTGCTTTGTAATTCCAAAGTACAATAGCTGCCTGCCCACTGGAGTTTGTCACCCGCTTACATGTTTAAAAGAAGAATAGGGAATTACAAATGGTTACATGAGTAAATAACCATGTAGTTGTTACAACATAAAATTACAAGATAATTTGAAGTGCTTGACGCATTTACAGAATTACAAGGCACAGGCAACAATGTAACACAATAAAAGTACATCCACGTGGAAGGAGTTGCAGATATACGACTATGTATGTCCCGTTGTAGCTACATATATGCAGCACTTCAAAGGGCATAAATTCAAATTTTCAATATTTAAAAATCTTTTAAGTGTACAAGTAAATAGTAACATTATGTCATATGGCTTCCTCAAAAGCCTCTTCTGGCAATATATACAATTTGTTCCCTTGTGCTTTTCCTCTTCAGGGAAGCTGCATCCAAGGGGGAAGCGCAGGCTGAGTGCCAGCCCTGACAACTGCCCAAAGCCCTAACTTTATAGTTCTGTGCCCAGTAGGCACACAACTATAGACTAGTTCTATTTTCATTTTCTCATTCATTTCTCACTTCAGCCAATTATGTCACAAAATCAACCGAACTCAAGTAATCTTGTAAATGAATATAGCTTCTAGGGTGAATGTTCAGCCTGTATTTTGGTGCGTTTTTCAATGAAGAAATTACTTTTTTCTAAATTACATGGATCATCTCCCTCTTCCTAGAGTACTTCGTAAGTTCTGTCCTCACAGAAACATATCCTTGCTAACCAAATTAGTTGTGCTGATCAAGATTTTTACCCTGTGATTTTCTTATGTTACTATTTACTTCGTAGGCATTTGTACTCCAAATTATAGTTCCTCTTTGGTTAACCAAAGCATGTCCTCTCACAATAAAGTTCTGATAGAGATGAAATTTAAACAGTCTGATAAAAATGTAATGCTTCTTTTTCAATTGCTGTAAAAATAATACAATTTTAATAAGCTATATTGTTTTCATAGATTTGTTGAATGATCCTATTGCATTTCATAGCAGAGATTTTTTGGGTATTTTTTTGTTAATGCAATATGGTAATTGTAAATTAATGATACCAGGTACCATTTCCCATTATTTTTCTTTTTAAGATTTTAAAATTAGAAAAAGAATGCTTTACATCAGTTCTGATACATTCCTCTTTAGCTGTACCTGTTCAGTAGCTGTATGTGTTTTCCCAAAATAGCTTCTTTCACCCACTGTGCAAGAGGCCAATCCACACAAAGAATTGAGATATTTGAATTATTTAGAGTTCTGCGCAGAAAGGCGTGCTGGGGTCGCAAATCCACAAAGCCAGCATGACGACCAAAACTTCTCATTATTTATATATTTTAGCAAACAAAGACATTAATGTTCATTGGCTACAAATTACATAGTTCTTTTATTAATTGGTCTTCTATTGGTTAATGATTCCCTCATTTCTCATGCTAATCAGCCCGCACGCTCAGTCTTTCTCTTCGCTTGAGCCAGTGGGTTTCCTGGGACAGTGGCCGTGAGCCAGTGATCGTAGCTCTCCCCCTGCCGGAATTACCTTTTACCCAGTCGGAGCTGATTTCAGCGGAGTTGTTGAGCAGGCTTTGTTAGTTTCTTCCTTATCTTGGGAATTCTGCCAAATATGTTTGTGGCCCATAAAGTCTGCATTCTTTGTGTCCACTATCAGTAGCACAGCCTTCTCCCCAAGCTTTGTTAACCACCTCCTAGGCCACTGAGGCATGTCAAGCTCTAAACTTTAACAGGGCAATTCTACCGACAAGTAATTTATCTTTTTAACATATAATAGTTGAGAGTTATATATATATATAAATAATAGTGATAGTCTAAGTCTCTTATAAAGTATGACACTTATATAATATATACTAGATACAAATAGCATTATTGTAAGTCTCTTATAATAGATACGAGACTTAGACTATCGCTAAGTCAAATAATCCTAAGGCTTTGGACTCTCTTATGTCTCTATTATAAACACATTATATATATGTATAGTCTCATGTATACATGTTAGTCTCTTCTCTTGGATGCAAAGCTGTAGAGCTGCCTGGGGAGCACTGTGGGTGTTTCCCGGCCGGTGAAGGCGGGCTTTCCCACACGTGACCGGACGCGGCCTCCCCCGCTGCCCGGGCCCGGTGACGCGGGCTCGGGGCGGGCCCGGCGCCGCACCGGAAGCGGCGCGTCCCCCCCGCCCGCCTCCGGCGGATCCCAGCGCGCCCCGAGGCGGCCCCGGCCGCCGCCACCGCACCGCGCGGCCCCGGAGCGGC
>VWZW01005957.1:1098486-1186872 GCA_013397115.1 Edolisoma coerulescens
GAGAGAGAGGCTCCGTGTCCGGCCGGGTGGAGGCGGGCGCACCGGGGCCGGCCGGTGACGGGCCTGGCTGAGCGCGGTGTGTGTGTGAGGGGACGGGCGGCTCATCCCTGTCCTCCCTGGGGCTCCTCGGCTCGGGAGAATCGTATCCACAGGTTAATTAGAGCCCGCACAGGGTGTAGGAGTGCGTGCAGGGGAGGGAGCGGTGCGGAGGTGAGGGAGGCAGGGTGTTGCTCTCCAAGGCAGGGGCCAGCACAATGTAATGCAAGGTTATTGCTTAACTGGAGCCGGGGGAGAGCTGCTTCCCACTTCTTGCAGGAAACGAGTGCGTGCGGGGTTATTATTGTGCTTAAAAATCAGTGTCTACTAGACTGATAATTTTCTTGACTATTGCTTTATTTTTCTTTGACAGCAAAACATTCCCATTGTCTTGTTTTCCGGAATTCTGAATATCTAAATGTAGTATAAAAAATACTATCTGTAACTATGGGGTGGCCTCTTCCACTTCAGAGGAACAGCATGTTCTGCGGAACCTGTTCCTTTACAGTGCTCACAGGCCCCTAAGGTTTCATAAATGAGAACAAGATAAATGCTGAAAAAGAAGTTACATCCAGGTCATGAGTGTTGGCATTGTTTGTTCCTAAAAGCTTTTTCTCACAGCTTTTTTTTTTTTTTTCTACAATGGATGTATTTATTTTTTTGTTACCAGACTTATGTAGTACTATGGTTTTTTTTGGTTTTTTTCTGTTCAGGAGTCGTATATCTGTTAAGAGTTCTTTCATACTTTTACTTTTCATCTACTTAAATTTAGGAAATTTGTTTGGACTTTTTAGCACATCTTGGTCAGAAGCAAAATTCTGCTTTTCTCTCGCTGGCACACATTAACATTTTTACTTTGGGCTTCAGGAACGTTAACTAAGTCCTTGGCAACTTCAGGTGTGAAAGCTGCCTGACCTCTGCAGACAGTAGTTTATCACTTCAGGCTACACACGGGCTCTTAAGAAC
This sequence comes from Edolisoma coerulescens, assembly GCA_013397115.1. Lineage (NCBI taxonomy): Eukaryota > Metazoa > Chordata > Aves > Passeriformes > Campephagidae > Edolisoma > Edolisoma coerulescens. The sequence goes on from VWZW01005957.1 coordinate 1,099,489, forward strand.
TGCTGGGGTTGTTTTGGCAGCCAACCTTTGGACAGCTCTCTCTGACTTAAAATACTGTGTTTCTTTTGATCGTGTTGGAGGATACATGGCTGTGTTGCTACACTTGTATTATCATTTTACCTTTGGCTACTTCTCTAGTGCTTCTTGGGTTTGTTTGGTTGGGGTTTTTTTGTTGAAGGTCATAACAGTAATTCACACTTCAGGTGAGGATGGGACTTGAAAATGTCATGGAAGCCCAAACTAAGATCTTTTTAACTTCTGAAAAAGACCCAAAAAACTAACTGAAGTATTTGGCATTAATGCTTACTACTGTATCTTGGTAATAGAGTTTGCTTCTAGCCATAATCTTAGTTTTATATAATTTTATTTTATGGCTACCTGCAAGTTTTGTACCTCACCTTTTCTCACTAAATTATGGACTTTTAAAAACAAAGTTTTGTTAGATGTAATAACTGAAACTAAATTTGTTTTGACTGTGTTTAGTTTCAGTTTTGTTCACAGGAGTATTTTGTAGATGTTGGTTTCTCTGTTGGTCCACAGAGATTTCATTTGATGTTTTGTATCACCATTGTACTGTGAACTAGAAGTAATTGTGTATGTTCGAGATGTTTAGTGTTGTGTCTTCCCCGGTGTTGGCTAAGTGACCATTACAGACCAGTCGTGACAAATTAAAAGGTGGTTAAACAAGGTCAGCAGTTTCTCATCTGCTCTTATTTGGAGTGTTGAGCACAGTTGTCTCCTGGTTTCTTATAAAAATAACACAAGTCTGGAGTCATGGACTGTTTTTAAAACATTATTATCTGCTTCATAAATTGCATCTCTCCCTTGACGGTGCTTGATTGCAGAAGGGTAGGTATAGTTTGTAGAATAAATATTAGAAGTGCTGCTTAGTACTTAAAGACAGACTTTTGAAATGATTGTGGTAGTGGAGAAGAGAAACACTCTGAATTTCTGTGATACTGCATCTTGAGCTTAATAAATGCTTTATGGGCCATGCACCCTGAAGATACTTAAAAAACCCCAAACAAGCTACAAACTGAAACCAACAACTTTCATTGTGAGTTGGATGATACTTTGTATAAGTTATTATTTAACTGGCTTGAAAAGTATGTGTTTCTGATTGCTGGAGAGTAAGGAATGTAAAATATGTGTTAAAATGGAATATGCCTGTGATATTTTGTGAAAAGACTGTGTATTAGTTGGCCTACAATGGAGTGTAAAGCAACATGACATGTTAACTAGTAGCACTAAATGCCTTGCAGCCTCTCAGGAAATCTAAGACCTGAAGCTTGTCTGTTTTCGTGTACAGGTGGTAGAAACGTGTGCGTGACAGGTTTATAAGTCACTAAATACTGGCAATAACCTCTTGTAGTGCCAAGGTGTCTGAGAGAGCCAGTAACATGCTGGTTACTTGTGGGGAAAGCCTAACTTCAGAATAGCTAGGTGCTGTTGTGGGTCTGTTTCAGAATAGGTTAGAAGTGGAAGCGTACAATTTGATTAATTTCTGTGCTTATTGATCTGCTTGCGTTGGCTTGTGTGGTTGGGTTGCAAATAGAGTATAGGCTATTAAAAAATGCAGTAGTTAAGTTTTTGTATTGGTGTATGTTAAATTGCTACCTCTGATACTTGATTCTATGTGCAGAGGTAAACAGTAGGTTTTTTTTCTCTTTAATTAGATCACCCAGAAGACACAATGAGTGTTAAAGCTTTCAAGCTCGTTTCTGCTGTTGAGCGGGAGATGTTAATGGGAGACAAAAATTACATCAACATCGAGTGCATCGAGTGTTGTGGGAAGAACCTCTATATTGGAACCAATGACTGCTTTATCTATCACTTTCTGTTGGATGAAAAGGTATCGACAGCTGGAAAAATAACTTTTGCTGCCACCAAGCAACTACACAAATACCTGGGCTTGAAGAAACCTGTGAGCGAGTTGAAAGCAGCCTCTGCCCTGACTAGACTGCTTGTGCTTTGTGACAACACGATAACACTAGTGAACATGATCAACTTGGAACCTGTCCCCACTGGTGCTAGGATCAAAGGAGCTGTGACGTTCACACTGAATGAAAACCCTGTGAGTGGGGATCCTTTCTGCGTTGAAGTTTGCATTATCTCGGTCAAGCGTCGGACCATTCAAATGTTCATGGTGTTTGAAGACAGAGTCCAGATAGTGAAGGAAGTGTTTACTCCAGAACAACCCTGTGCTGTGGCTGTAGATGGTTACTACTTATGCCTTGCCCTTACCACACAATATATAATTTTGAATTATAATACTGGCGTCTCCCAGGACCTATTTCCTTATTGCAGTGATGAGAAACGGCCGATTGTGAAAAGGATAGGCAGACAAGAGTTTCTGTTGGCTGGCCCCGGAGGCCTAGGTGAGACTAAGGATTTTAAATTTTTGTGATTTTTTTTTTAGCTTCTCTTAATTTCTCTGAATTTCTGAAGCAAAGCTTTACTAATTAAGTGTTACGCATAATAACGATGCTTTCCTTCACAGGTCTGTATTGGAATGTTGAGATAAAAAGGGAGATGTTAAATTTTTGGTACTTAGTACTATTATAACTCTATAATACTATTATAACTATAAACAAACACACTAAGTGTTTTTTTAATGCACAAAAATCTATGATTATTTTTATTTTAATCATGTGTGTAGAAAGCTTCATTTCATTGTATCTTGAAGCCCTTAGTAAAAGAATGGTTGGGTACCAAGTGAAACTTCAGAGATTGATATACAGTCTGTAGTGACGAGGGGGACTGGGTTTGTGGAGCCCCATGTTGCTACAAAATTGTTACATTAGTGTAGATGAGTTAATTTTTTCCTCAGTTGCTATTCAGAGGAGTTCATATGAAGTCTATTTTGTGGATTTTAACAGGTTCACAAGTAGGTATGTTGTACTACAGAGTTAGTAAGAAATTTTAGTGGAAGTAAGTTGCATCCTAACTCCTATAATAGTAAATGCTGTCCTAACTGTAGATGTTATGAGATACTACTAGTTTTAATGCTCCTATTTGCTTAATTTTTTTAATAGTATTTTTCAGCTCTGTGTTACAGATAGTTTAAGTACTGCAAAACTAAAGTTAGATCATGTGAAATCATGCTCTTGTCTAAGAGATGACTGTAAGGACTACTGTAATCTGTGTAATTCAACAATATGCTGTGAGGTCAGTAATCTTGAGCTTTTTTTGGAAAAGCTGCAATATCCCAGAGCTGACAGACCACAGGCAGAAGGCTTTCATGCTGTTTGCCATATGACTCTCCTTTCAGGAGATGTGGTTTATGTATATTCCCTAAAACATTAGGAATAGCATGACACAAAGTTCACAGCTATTTAGGTTCTTAATTTGGGTTTTGGCTTTTTTATGTAAATTCCAAAGAAAATCAGTTGCTTATATTGAAGTTTTGCTTCGTGACCAGAATGCAAGATGTACATCAACTCACCAGCTTTTCTTCAAAGAAGTACGCTCTCAGTAGAATTTGAGTTTATGTGAGTTAAAGATGTTCCAAGATGAAGTTGGGGGTTTTTTTCAGATACAGGGCTTTTCTCAGTCATTTTGGCTGCCCACGTCCTATTAAAGCTCTTAGTTGTTTTAAATATGGACATGTATTTGTGGACATTAACTGTTTTAGTAGTGCTAGGGAAGTTAAAATTTGTGAATTAGCTGGTTTTCTAAGAAAATTCCATTCTTACTTTCATTTTTTAAATTTTTTTAGGTGTGTCAAACCAGATTCTGTTTAAGTAATTTCTCTCTTTTTTTTTTTTTTTTAAGGAATATAATTTCAAAAGCATAATTTTATTTAGTTAGAAATCAGCATTTTATTTAGTCTGACTTTTGCTTTTGTCTGGTGTCTTGTAAGACACATACATGAAAAGAAGGTTACTTATAAAGTCCAGCATCCTTGTGTAAGTAGAATGTCCTGGGGTTAGAGTGCCAGGTATGGGAGATCTTAAGCAAGTGCACTTCTGCTGCTGTAAACATGCTATGAACTACTCTTTTCTTCATGATACAGGCAAACTCTTTCTTGTACTGCCTCAGACACCTTATAGAGTGTTTGCTATCAACTGTATAGTTTTTCCTTGCTTAATTAATTTTTTTTTTGTCTCCTGTTCTCTATTCCCTCCCCACTGATGTTTTGACTAAGTATTATCCATCTTGCTGTTCCTCTTTGGTAGAATTCCTAGTGTCTTTAACATTTGTCTCTGAAATTATGAACATGGTTGGGCACCTTTATAGTAGATAAGCATTATGTATCTTGATATCTCAGGTGGGCTTCTGCTGTAAAATGAATGGACTTGAAAAGGCTTGATGTAAGTCTTCAGTTCTGATTTTGATTTGCTTTTGTGTGTCTTATTGATTAGGGCATGCTGGTTTGGCACTCAGTAGAGCATCTATGCTAAGTTCAGCTTCTTTTACAGAGGTGGATATATTCTGCATGAATATATTTGGCTTTAGAGTGCTTGAAGTGACATTTATTTATATTAATTTGCTTTTGAGTTAAGACTGGAATTTAGATTGGCAAAAAGCAAGTGCTCAAACTGATAATCAAAGTAAAACATCTCTGAGTTTATTGTGTATGTAACCTTTTTCTTTATCTGGACTCTGGATTTTAAACTGATTGTTAGAATTGTTCATAGCAGATCCTTAGCCATTTGGTAATTTGTTGTCTTTGCTTGCAGTTAGTATTTAGCTTGTTCTTTCAAAAGGAGGAGGAACTTCAGTTTTGGTGCTTCTTCATTCTGTCCAGTAATTAGTTAATTTACAATTGAAAATCAATTCCTTCTGATATGTATAAAACGGCTTACCAAAATCCAGTTTTTGAGTTGGTGAAGCTCTTGTTGCGTCTTTTTAATCAGATTTCCTGCTCTACAGAGGCTTTAAGTGTTTAAAATTACAGCAGACACTTCTTGATATTGGCAGAGGATGTGCTTCCCAGCACCAGCTGGAGCAACTGCCCCAAAAGGTCTGAGATGTCGACTCATGCTGAGCTCCCAACGGAGGGTGCAGCTCCTCACACCTTGAGCTGAACAGAGTGCCTCCTGCCTGTTGCTGAGACTGGACCAAGGAAAAATGTTGTCCTTGCCCATGGGAGGTGTGTACCTGATTGAGGATTTTTGTTGCCAAGTAAACAAGGTGCAGTAGGAGGTCAGCAGAGTACACGGCACCAGAGATGGCAAAAAGGAAAATGAATCTTCTCCACGACCCAGGCATGAGCCTTCAACCTCCAGCTGTACAGAGGGGAAGGACCGGCTGTCTCTGCTGTTCTGTGATGGCCAACACTGGAAACTTGTGACTTCTCATAACTGGAAGAATTCTCCTTCTGTGCTTGCTGATCTATGTCTGTATAATATGCTCGGTGCTTACAGTAGCAGATGAAAAGCAGGAAGTTCTGTCCAACAAATCATGAGCCTGTACAATGCAGGAGCACCAGGAGGAATTAGCAAGTAACAGTAGTGAGAGACTCCCTCATACTGGAGATGGGGGTTTTCTCATCAATCCTGCTGGCAAGGAAGAACATCTTGAGGAGGAGTATGTGGATTGTGCAGATCACCAACCAGTTGCACAGCTTGTGGTAATGGGGTTTGTCTTTCAGGACTATGGGTCCCTATGTAAGGAAGAGATGGGATCCACCAGGTCAAGTGAGGCAAAAGCATTTTTGCCAGCTTGACTGAGCAACATGGTGAGTTGGATTTAGATCAGGCATGGTAGTAGTGGTAGGCTGTGTTGACAAACAAATTAGTGCAAGATGGTGTGATTAGAAACGTCGTAAGCAGCAAACAGCTGAAGAAGTTCTGCTTCAGGCATATGCAGAGAAAGAATTCTTAACAAAACCTCATGGTAGAGGAAGCTCTCTCACTTTTTCTGGGAAATCAGCGCAGCTCTGTGTTAACAGCTGAGATGAGGGTTACTCTTTTCATGGGAGCAGTAGGAAGATGTGGTGGGGTGCCTTGGAACAAAGGAGGAGGCAGATGAGAGTTCATGGATTTGGGTTAGAGAGCAAAGTAATATGGTTGACATTGTGGTGAGTGCCTGGAACAGACCACTTCATCAGGAAGATGATGTAGGTAAGACCTTCTTTAGGTAAGAGGAAGAAATCTACATTTGCAGGCCCTGGTTTTTAGGATACGCTTGAACCACTCCAGTACCTGCTAAAGGGGCCGCACAGCAGGAGACAAGCAGTCCAGGAGTTTTCTGGAGTGCACTGATGGTGACTGAGGAGCTGATGAAGGGGTGTGCTCTGTTGAACATCAGTGTGTTATCAACATTATTCTCATACTGAATCCAAAACACCAGCTGCCAAGAAGAAAATGAACTCTATCCAAAGCCAGGGCAGAGGCCAATGTCCATCTGGCATTGACTCTGCTGAACACCCTGAAGGGCAACAAAAAGAGCTTCAAGCACATCAGCAGCACAGGAAGGCTAATGGAAGCCCGCTGGTAAATGGGGTGCAGGACCTGATGCCAAAGGGCATGGAAAAGGCTGAGGTGCTTAATGCCTTCTTTACATCAGTCTACTGGTATGACCTTCTTTCAGGAATCATCAGTCCTTAGGAACAGTGGGAAAATCTGGAGCAACAAAAACCTGCCCTCAGCAGAGAAGGATCAGGTTATGGAACATTTAAATAAACTGGACTGACAAATCCATGGGACCTGATGGGATGTTCCCATGAATGCTTGAGGGTGTTGGTCAATGTCATTGTGAGGCCAGTCTTTATTATCTTTGAAAGGTTGTGATGATCAGAGGATGTTCCTCAGGACTGGAAGACAACAGATGTTTTCACTCCTGCCTTAGGTAATCAAGAGAAAGGAACCAGGGAACTACAGCCAGCTGTACCCTGATCCTCAGGAAGGTGATCTGGGAAAATCCTGGAAGCTATTTCCAAATATACAAAAGTCGAGAATGTGATTTGAAGTAATCCATGGGGATTTATAAAGGGGAAAGTGCCTTACCAGACTGAGTGTCTTCTGTGATCAGATGCTGGCTTGGCGAATGAGGGGAGAGCAGTAATCCTGTGAAGTTCAGCAAGGCTTTGATGCTCTCTGCCATGACATCCTTTGTAGACAAATGGATGAAGAATGAGCTGGAGAAACAGTTGAGATGGATTGAAAGCTTGGCTGAAAGATTTGTAGTCGGCAGTGCAGAGTGCAGCTGGAGGCCAGTCACTAGTCTTGTACCCAAGGGAGCCAATGCGAGGTCAATATTAACATAATTTTAGCAACATGGCTGGTAGGGAAGAGCACACCTTCAACAAGTTTGCAGATGATACAAAACATTTCTGTATCTTTTGGTGCTGAAAACAGTGTAGCTTTGTTTTGGGTAACTCTTGTAATCCTTGGGTAGCCTATGCAATTTTTAATACAGAATTGATTGCTGGCCTCATCTCAAGTTTGATCAGATGCATTCCTGTACTATGAAAAGGCTGTGGTTTCTAGTTGTAGTTATGTTTATTGTTATCCTTAGGTGAGAGCTGGATGAAGACAGAAAATGCATCATTCTGCTACAGGAGCCCTAGCTATTGAAGGCAGAGGGATGTAGAGAGACATTGACTTGAATGCAAACGCTTTCACTTCCGTAAAGGATTTTTTAAATTACCTAAAAAAGAGCTTTTTCATTAAAAAAAATACGTGGTTTATAATTATTTGTGTTAGAACATCATAGAAATAGAAGAGCCTAAGAATTAGTCTTTCAAATACAATAAGCCCTAAGTTTACTACTGGTTAGTATGTATTTAGTACAGGTTTTCTCGCACGTTTTGAAATGGCATTATATAATGGAATAATAACTGAAAACCTTTAGAACTGGGCAGTACATTTTGCCTGACATAAAATTTTACTTCTGAGTCATAAGAATATCGAGATCTATGGAGTGAATTAGAAATTATGTGTTATGACCCAGAAATTATTTTCTGTAAGGTGCTCTGATTGAGAAGCTGATCATTGTAAGTGAAAAAGAACCCTTAGCCAAGGGGAAAGGGCTGATCATTGGAAAGCTGCTGTAAGGGATCCGGAAGCTTAGTTTCTACACTATAGTTCTGTAAAAGTTTACAACCTTCTGTTTTGTTTTCTCTGTTTTCCTTTTTTTTTTTTTTTTCTGTTCCAAGAAGGTCCTTGTACCCAGCTCGTCTTGCCTTATTATCCTCTGTTTGGAAGAGATTTTGTAAATTGAATAACATGATCTTTTAATCTCTTCTGTTCTTTAGAGCTCAGACTTATTCTGCCAGCTGTCAAGTGGCTCACTGCTGCCAAAGATCAATTTTCGTGGGCATGTCATTTTAATGGCATGAGAATACTTGTTTTAAGGGGTATGAATTCATATTTAGAACAGAAATTTACACTGTGCTTCGGTATGGCTCAGCTGGTAAATGGTTACTGAACTAGGCCTCAAAATCGTGACTGAAATTTTTCTTCAGTTATTGTCTCAGAATTGGGAAATAGCATGAATAGAACCAGTGGCATGTGGTCCTAAAGCAATTTATAAGTCTATTAAGCTAGGAGAAGAATGGAGGACAGAATAGATATGAGGAAAGGTAGTGACAAAAAAACACCCTGCAAAGTAACTGAAGTTTTAATCTGGTTATTCTGAAGACAGCATAGGAGTTATCACTGGAATAATAGAAAGTCTTTACTCTATGCTGCTTTATGCACAGCCTCTGCATTTTTTCAAATGATTGAAAACACAGATGCTTCGCAGGAAGTGACTCATCCCAAGGAGATGGGCCCTTGTTCTCTGAAAATGTTGGCTGTAGCAAAAGTGAAGAAGTATAGTAAACAATTGTGTCCACTAAAATGCTCTGTAGACATTTGACGCTACAAGAACAAACACATCTGCGTTGCCAGATAGGTCAGGTGGTGGAGGTCTGCAGCTCCTACTAAGGCAAGATTGTTTGAAAGCTGGGTCTCGATAATGAATTGAATTCAAACTCGATAATGAAATGAATTCAAACTACATGGCATAATTCCTATAAGAAAGCTCTTAAACTTACTAAACTTGAATAATTTCTTGCTAGTTTGTTTCAGTATTCATCTCTTCTCAGTTTTTGGCATTGTTCCTGTGCTGAAGGAGAATGAAAAAAAAAATTGAACTGAATTAACCGACATATCTGTCAGGTCCAGGGAGGTATGTTGTGTTGTCACCATGCTGCTTGATGCTGCATCTGCTCTGAGACTTTCCACTGCTGTACCTTGGTACCCATGCTTTGTGTTGGGAAAACAACAGTCTTCAATAAGCATGAGCCTCAGGCTTTGTTTTTCCCCTTTTTGTAGGCATGTTTGCTACTGTAGATGGGATTTCACAGCGCGCCCCAGTGCACTGGTCAGAGAATGTGATTGGGGCAGCTTTGTGCTTTCCTTACGTGGTTGCTCTCGATGATGAGTTCATTACGGTGCACAGCATGCTGGACCAGCAGCAAAAGCAAACCCTGCCTTTTAAAGAAGGTCACATTCTACAGGACTTTGAAGGTATTAAAAAGGACGCTTTGTCGCATCAGTAATTCTGGAACAACCGCTGCAGTCACTTGGGTTTGTTTTTTAAACAAAGTATCTAACAAGTATGTTGACTGTTGAAACTTTATTGCAAATACTTTCCTGGTTAGATTCCTTGCAGACTTCCGTAATCCAAAATTCCGCACTTCTAACAAAATGTATGTTCATTAAATGTGCTGTAATTGTCAAGTTAATTGTTGGGTAGGAGTCTATGGAGTTAGAGCTTTTTCTCATAACTTGATTGTTTCTTTGAAAGGAGCAATGTTAATTTAATGCTACCACTCAATAATTGTGACCTACAGGTATTTGTCCATTGACTAGCCTGAAAAAATTCTAACATATTAGAAAGGAATACGAAAGAATAATAAATTTTACAATATCTGTGTATCTTTCACATAGAATTATTAAACAAAAAAGCACAAAAAATTCTGTTGATCTGTTCTTCAACTGAGAACTCTTAAGTGTGGAATATGCTATGCTACTATGTTTTTTTTCCGGAAAAGCTACAAACTCTAGCACTGTGAACTGTACATGACTTGCTAGATTTGATGTACAGTTTAAAATTTTCAAATGTAAGCCTGGGGAAATACCTGTTAGTTAAAAGTTCCTGCTCTCTGGAATCTGGCAATAATTTCAGTGGCCTTGCCAGCTTAATTCATCATGATTGATTCTAGCCAATTTCTCTTACTTAGAGTGGAACAGAATCTGCTGTAACTAAATAAATGTACCATTACCTCTGTATTTCTGAGGTGGAATTTTTAGGTAAACTGTACTATCAAGTAAATGTGGTAGCAGCAAAGGTCCCTGTTGGGACTTTAACACTGTTTAGGTTCTTGTATCTTAAATTGTGTATCTTAAAGCTTGTTTCTGAAATTGCTTTTTTCTGTAGAGGCTATAAATTGAATATATGTGTTTGTTCTGTCCAGGAAAGGTGATTGTTGCTACTAACAAGGGTGTGTATATCTTGGTGCCACTACCTTTGGAAAAACAGATTCAGGATCTTCTAGCTAGCCACAGAGTGGAAGAAGCCCTTGTTCTAGCAAAAGGAGCTCGAAGGAATATTCCAAAAGAGAAATTTCAGGTCTGTTTTTCCTTTAATTTCCATGAAAACGTAAATTTCACAGTGGGGTCATGCATTCCATTGGTCAAGTGATTGGAGAGGGTGGGAGAGGAATTTACATTGTAGAGAAGTCATAATGCCTTTCATGATTTCAGCCTGAGGAAATAGGTATTCTGCTAAATTGATTTGTACTTGTAGAGGCTGTGACATTGTCAGGGTTGAACGCTGTTCTTCTTCTGGGGTTTTATTGAATTTTTTCAAGTGTGTAACTTGAGAGAATTGAAAACAGAGCAAAACCAAAAACCTAGTGACAGAAAATCCAATGGGATGCTTCCTTAGTACTAGATTCAGTTATTATTCACTTTTTAAAAATGTATACTTTATTTCAAATTAGAATTTTGTCATTTTACTTTTTTTATCGAATATTCTCACCATATCTTAAACTCCACAGTAGCACTTATCTTCGAAGTTAAGTGATGGGAAATCTTAAGCAAATACATCCTAGTTCCAAGCTCTTACAAGTAGCACTGGTACTGCTGTGTAACTCAAATTTAAAGGTTTTTGTGTGGCAAAGTGTCTTACAAACTCTTTGATTACAGTGTTGATTAGGGATTTGTACTCACTCCTTTTTACCTGTGATTTATATTGCAATACATATTGTATTGTATTTGCTCCTATTTAGAGAATTGTGAAAAGCAGCATGACATCTCTACTCATAGAGTAGGTGAATAAATATTTGACTTAGTTTCTTTGCTATTGTAAACGAAAAATTTGATCTGTGACCTGCAGAAAAATCTGTGGTTGTTTTTTTTTTTTTTTTTTTTAATATATTTTGGAGCATTTTGTTGCCATTAAAACAGTTGTGTTACTTTTGGTTTGTTTAGAAAGATGTAAAGTTTGGAACATGACTGTTGAAGTTACAGGATTGCAATGGTTCAAAATTATTTAGGCTGTCAGGATCTTTTTTTTTTAATTTCAAGAAGCTTCAAATTCCTTTTCATTTCAGTTTCGGTCAAGGCCCTTGAAAGGCAATCATTAAATGAAATGAAACTTGTATCAGCTTTCATTTTGATCCTTAACTGCTCTCTTAAATGAGCAGCTGGGAGACTGTTGGAACTAAAAAACTTGTTGAGAAAAGTCTTCCCATCCTTTTGTGAAGGTCCAACTACCTGAAAGAACTTGAAGCTGAAAAGTACTTAGGCAAATACAGAGTTCAGTTTCCAGCATGTTTTGCTTTGCATCTTCACTTCTAACTTTTCCCTTCCAATCTCTTTAAAGAAACAAACAAAAATCTTGCTGTGAGGGCAGGATGCATGATCTAATCAATGTCTTCTATGTGTGGTGACCTATAATTTTCCAATTATTTCTTTACCGTTTATGTAGATTTAGTGTGGGAGATGACTTTCTGTGTTTTGCCACAGGATGAACTACGATTCATTATCTAAAATACATGATGTAGAATCTTACTTCTCCTTAGTTTTCTTGCATTTAGAATCTTTCAGTCTTTAAGATAAGTTACTTTCTTTTCACAAATGTCTTAAGTGTGCAGTGTTGGTCTTCCTGAAATTATTCTATTTCCTAGAATAGTGTAAGCTCTTTCTAACTTAGTGTGCTTTTAAGGGTATTCAGTTACTTTAAGTCAATGGTACAGCTGAAAACCAGAAAACATAGTACTTGCAAGCAAAATAGCCTGTTCTCTTTCTGGAGTGTATTTGCAAACTGATATTAACCAACTTGAATTGATGGACTCTCCCACGTACTCATATTAAAATGACTCAACCTGGCTTAGTTGCTGAGACTACTCTAATTTTTCAGAGCTTATCTGTAGCTGGAAATGTAACATGTTGAGTTTTCTGTGGTGACTCTGATACCTGGTGTTGTTGTTATAGGTTTGTTACAGGCACATCAGACTTTCTTGACTGTAGTCTTGTGTAATATAAATCTGATGGAGCTCAACCAAATTAAGTGCCTTACGTATGTTTTTGAAACATTTCTTTGGCATACTTTAACTGATCACACAGTCACTCATTTCTAACTCCTTTCTGAGAGTTATCCTCAGATAATAGATATCTATTAGATAATAGGTATCTTCAGGTATCTATTTTGCAAGCATTACTAGATCCTGAGCAGCTGACACTTTAAAGGCCTTTTTGTACAAGCAGTAGGAAGGAGTGCATAGGACTGGCATTAGGGCACTCGATCCAGCCACTATAATTTATCCATCCGTAATAGTGATTATTATTGTCTGGTTCGTGAAGTGTAGTGTTCCCTTTGTCACATGATGCTTTAGTTCTGCAGTTTGCCATGGCTGATGCCATCTTATGAGTGACCTGAGCTCAGGGCAGATCTCGAGGACATGGGGTTTTTTTCCCTGCAGTTCAATATGTCATTGCATGCATGCATGGGTGCATGCTCTCCCTCTGTATATCAGCATAAATATATATAAATATATGCTGGTAATGCAGAATGATGATGGAATAGCAACAGTGAAGTACTGTACTCTCAGAATTATTTGTACAGTCAATATTTAGTTTTTGGAAAGAAGAAGATCATGCGTTAGTAACTCTAACCTGTTATTTAACTTGTGGTCCCTGCAGACTGCAAATTTAGCTCTGCCATATCAGAGGAAATTTATTTTTTTTTTTTAGTATCAGGCATTCCTGCTAGGAAAAAAACGCTAAGCAAAAGTGTTCCAAGGAGATGGCTCTGCTGGATATCATTTTTGATAGAAGAATACAAAGGCCTTTCTACCATGCCACCATGAAATGACTGAATACTACTTATTAATTTTTCAGGACAGCTGACGTTTGCAGAAATCATGGTTGATGGTAGTGAAGACCTTGGTTAGATTGACACACATCTTGCATAGGTATCTCTCTTTTCTTTTTTTTTTCTTCCTAATTCTTCTGAGTTTCAAAAAACATATTAACTGCACCCAAATCTGACCAAAAGACAAAGTGACTTTCTGGAAAAATTCTTTTGGACAATGTAGTTGGTAATTCTGGTTATTTTAGAAAGAATTTTTTTAGCAGTTGAGAGAATTAAGACTTCACTACAGCAATCGCAGCTTCAGCAGTCATCTTTCTTTTTCCTATTGCTTTTTCAGATGTGAATTAATACAAAACTTATGTCATGTTTTTGTAGCTACTGTTCTTTTACGTGAATTCAGTCAACAGTGCAGAATTTGCCTAAAGAATTGCAAATCCTATGGTGGTTCTTCAGAAATTATAAAGGACTAAACAATGTGTTGCGTTTTGACTGGGTGTAGCTTAGTACCTTTTTAAAAGAAGTCTGTTCCAGATGTGACAAACAGGTGTTTTTCCTATCATAAACAGAAGTTAACTCTGTGTATTTGATGTGTAGGTCTAGCCCATTCTTAAAAATCTGTCAGAAAGGGAATATTGTATTTTCCACAATCTGGTTTGTTTTCTTCCATAATCTTTATCCCAGGACATCTTAATATCTAGTGTTTATATTGTCGGCTAAAAATCTACCTGGATACTGCCTATCTCATCATTGCATCTTTAAAAAGTTCAGAAAGTGTCTGTCTGTAGATATTCTACAACTGTTTTTCCATGTCTTTAAGGGAGAATTGAAGATACGTCAACATCTAAATGAAAGGAAATACCACTTTATCAGTTCAAATTTAAAACTGGTTCCTTCAGCCTATAGTTACACTATCAATGAGCTCTTTTCAACTTTTTGTTAAAAAAATGCTGTACAGACTAAGCTCTGCAATAAAGCAGTGTTTTCGGTGAGATTAATTCAAACTTTATTACAACATCATAATTGACTAAATATGTAAATTTTAGTGATCACTCCATTGCAAAAATTGAAAACAGGTTTTGGGGTGGGGGGGAAACCCAGTCTATCTACTTTTGATACTAGTCAGCACAGTAAGAAGTCTTTCTCTGGAAAGTCAGGCTGGATTTTAACATTTTTCTGCTGCCACAAGATGCAAATATTTGCAGATTGAAATCCTTCAACAGTGTCCTTAGGAAGGTGACCAGGTGGGTATTCATCAATTCACAGATTACTGTGTACTGATGTAATAACACTGTCAGAAATCAAAAATATTTTGGCTCTTTTATGAGTTAATCCCCTAAAGAAGTTTTACTTTGTAACCATAATTAAATTCTCTATTAGCTTTAGTTAACTCTATTTTTAATTATTACACTTGAATGTAAAGCATTAGTTAATATAAAGATGTCATGAAGTATTGTTCATTTAATTTTGTATTGTTACATTTGTCTGAAAAAGTGTGCCTGATAACATTTCTCTCTGTTTCCCCTATACCCTGGGGAGGCAAGAAAAGTCCCACAACCTCACAAGGCATTTTAGAGACTTGCTAACAACAGAGATTAAGTATTTCCTTGAGACAAACCATTAGTAAAGCATGCACAGACTAAATGGACTGAAGCCAAGCTTTTCTGTTGGTAATCCATACCCTTTAATCAAGGTGAAAAATCATCAGTTAGAGCATCAGTCCACTGTGCTTGAGGCCTGGTGCTCTTCAGCAATTCCTGCCTGGAATATGTTCCTATTGTACTGTAGTTTCTGTGGGTATTTTTATAGAAAATGGTTTTTTAAGTCTGATATTAGTAGCAGCCTTCATGTACAGCGTGAAACATTAGAAAGCTGTGCATTCATGTGCAAGTTGAAGGGAAAACCTGAGGACATGTGAAGGTAGCTGGGTGTATTTGCCAACATAGCAGTGTTGTCCCAAATGGGAATGCTCTGCAGAGCACAGTTTAGGTTCCTTGCTTTGAAGTGCTTCTCTTTTCCTGTTGGAAATACTCTGAGCACCAGGATTTCATTTAATCTTGTAACTGGTAGTTGGTTGACCATTCCGATTTAATAACTACCTATCATTTAAAGTAGTTTTTGTGTTCTCTTTCTACTAAGCTTCATTTAAACATTTTCTGTCCAGGTGTGACCTTAACAATAAAGCTTGATAACAAATAGCTTTCCATATGGTTTACTTGGTTTTTAACCATATTTTTATGGTACATTGCATAATGTACTGCATATTGGATAGGTTGAACTGCTTTGGAAGAATTTTTTGTTTTAAAAAAAGCAATAATAATCAAAATAGCAAAACTGGCAGAAAGTCACAAACATGGCCATCAGCTAGAGATGAGACTGAAAATTGCCAGCAAGGTGGCTGCACAAGAGAGATGAGACAGGAAGGAAGTGGCTGTGTGTGGTCAAGTGGGACCATCTTTATTTTTTGCGCTTACTGAATCGTGGGAACTTCAAAGACAACCATTGGGTTTTATGTTTGCAAATAACTCAAGGAAAAACTTGAGGCAAATCAGTGTGATGTCAGATAAGTCATTATTTGTACAAGAAAACTTAAACTTGCTGTTTGTTGACTTTGCTTTTAGTAAGTACTCATGAGCAGTGCTGTGTTCACACACATTTGTGTAAGAAACTGAGTCTGGGCAGCAGATTCAATGTATTCAGATACATAAATTAAAATGTAGAGGACCAAGGTTTATTTTGCTTGTGACTTGTCAGGTGTGGTTGAAGATCATGTGTTTGGTGTTTTTTGGCAGGTAGCTATTGCAGTAGTAAGTTGCACTACATAAATACAAATATAATAAACCTTTTTTCCCCCCCTTCTTTTTTATAGGTAATGTACAAACGAATCCTGCAGCAAGCAGGTTTTATACAGTTTGCACAGCTTCAGTTCCTTGAAGCAAAAGAACTTTTCAGGTAATTGTGTGACAAGAAATTTAACAATTTACCTTCTTTAAATAAGGAGTTAGTGTTCTTGGTTGGAAAAACTTAGTTGCTTGAATGTTTTTTGATGTTGATGTGAGTTCACTGTGATAAAATGGTTTTGTTTGGGTTAAGAACAGAGTAACATTGAAACAACTTTATAACTGAAGAGTTAATGCAACTGATTTATTTTTTTGGGGATGCTAACATATAGTAGCATTAAGAATTTGCGTGTTGTACGTATGGAGATTTTTTTACTTTATCCCACGAAGGTCAAGGCTTTATTACTGAGTCTGTGCTGTGATTTACAGCATGAATATTGCTTTGTTCTTTTTTTTCTTTTTTAATACTTTTAACAAAAGGTGTAATTTAAATATTAGTTACAATTTAAATGTTGTTGACACAATTGCACAAATTTTTATGAGGATGCTGATACTGAATTTTCTTTAACACTTGTTATGCTAGGCCTTTTCCAGAAAACAGATTTGTTCTTGAAGTCTGCACTAACCTTGCCGATTTAGCCATTTCAGCGGTCACTTGTTTATAAATTGACCTTGATATTCCACTTTCATTCAGAAAATGCTGCTTGTTATCTTTATTCTACCTGATAATTTCATTTCCGCTAGCTGTCTGTGATGCAGCACTCCCTGTAGTTAGTGGAATGCATGCTGACCACATAAAATAACTCTCCTTGTTATCTGCTGAAATTCACTTTAAATCAGTTTAGAGTCTATGCAATAGGATTAAGATTAGACAATTTTCAGTGTATCGTAAGCTTATTTACAGTGTAGGAAAAAAGTTGTCCTTGGATGTATGGAAGTGCATTGAGGAAAGTAAAGCTTTGAGGAATGTTGCTACTGGTGAGGGACTTCGTCGTTTTGTCTCCTGCTCATCAGTGTAATGGGAGACACTGGGCTTGGATGAGGAGTGTACACTGAGTGAGGATGAGGGAATGACAGGAAAGGCCTGAACAGCATTTAGTGACAATTTGTTCTGGCCACAACCACTTCTTTTATCACCTAGTAATTTTTGTCATTAGTGAGCAACTTGCAGTCTTTCTCCACCCTTATAATCTTTTAGACACTTGTATATCTGACCACTGGGTTGTGTACCTGAAGCAGAAGTACAAGCTGTACATAGTTAGGAATATTTTAAGAGCAGTGAAAAGAGGGAAATGCATCCTGTGGGGAGTTCTACTACCTTGTGGAAAGAGCCAAGATTTGCTATGCATCCTCCATCCTGCTATCAGTCCATCTGACAAACAAGCTTTGATGAATAGGATTGTGGGAACTCCTCTATAGAAACAAACATGCTTCACGAGAAAATGTGCTGTCCAGCCACAAATTTTGTAGCTGAGTCAGCATCCCAGGGTGTTCCCTTCCTCTAAAAGCTGCAACTCCAAAGCAGAGCAAGGGTTCATGAATTGCTGATGTCTGCTCAGGGAAGAAAGCCAGAATAAGTTTCTGTGCTCTTCTTCTGTCCAGCCATACATAAGCTAAGCAGAGTATTTTGGTGACTCTGAAAAAACTTGTTACGGAATTCATGTTCCTTGATGTTCAGCCGTGGCGGGCGCACCGAGTTAGAGTAATAGCTGGGTGTGCCCTGGTACAGTCTCAATCAATCTTGTTCATTTTAAACTTACTGATGCTCAGAGGAAAAATGGGAAAGACAGTGGCAGTCTATGAAAACACTTCCTCCCATCCCAGTGTGTTGCTCTGCAGATGTTTCAACCTTGTTTCAACTTCAATCTTAATGTCAAAGGGACATTTGGTACCTCTCTGAGAAAAGATGAGTTTAAGCAGTGAAACAGGGTAA
This sequence comes from Edolisoma coerulescens, assembly GCA_013397115.1. NCBI lineage: Eukaryota > Metazoa > Chordata > Aves > Passeriformes > Campephagidae > Edolisoma > Edolisoma coerulescens. The sequence continues at coordinate 1,117,573 of VWZW01005957.1, forward strand.
CAGCAGTACCTCAGATCTTGGTGTGGTACGTGGGCCTGCTTCTGGCTAAATATGAAGTGAGATTGTCTCACTACTTGGAAAATATCTGACAGTTACAGGTTACCAGGGGGAATTATACTGGACTAAACGTCTTCATTTTCTTGCATTATTACCCTTCTTGGATAACCTTGTCAAGAAACAGTTATATCTTATGCTTAAATTCATAGTTCTTAAAGACTGGAACTTTTAAGAGGAATAATTTGCCAAGTTCCTTGTGGTTGATGCTGAGGCTTCTGAATACTGGAGAGGGTTGACAAAAAGGAAGACAGTGGTAGCTTTATTGAAGCTCAAATTGTTCAACAAAAGGAGGATAATTTTCTTCATCTGGATCCATTAACCTTAAAACTGAATGAGAGGCAACAGTAGGGCTTCTTTGGTCTGACAAATTCTGTTATAAGCAATAACAAAACTGTGATTCTGTTACGTAGTTGTGATTTATACTATTTCACATTACTATCATTAGAGTTATACCAAACAGAGCTTTTTAGGAGGTCATTTGCTGAATTATACATGCCTTACTGAGATGTTTGGCAGCTGTCACAGTGAAACCAATTCTCTTTGGTGTTTACTGGTAAGATATTGCTCGCCTTCTGACACACTGGATACTGGAACTTTTCTAAACTTTGCTCTTTTTAACAAAAAAAAAGTTAACTCTTTACACAGTATTTCTCACCTTGGAAAGCCTGTAGAGAGACTTTATGTATAAATCTCTCCTACACTGAAGAGATTAAAAAAATTGCTGGTACTTATACCTGGAGAAATAAGAAGTAGGAATGATGTCGGATTTGCATCTTAAATGTGATTCAAGAATATAAGCTTCCAATACAGCCAGTGGGCTTTAGGCAAAACAGCTAACACTGCAGGCTTCTTTGGCATCTCTGGTACCTGTAGATATGAAGGTCTGAATTTAGACCTAAGTTTCCTGAAAACTTGTAGATTCTACCTGTTGCATTGTTTGTATATATGAAGCCCAAAGAGAACTAATGCAGAATTGCTCAAAGGGAAGTTGCCTTACAAAACTGATGTCTCAACTTAAGAGGTTTTTTTCTACTGTGTGGTAAGTTCCTATCTGTATTTTGCTGAGCCTGAGATGCTAGAAGCTGAAGGCTCAGACATGTTTTTCAAAAGAGAAGAGATCCTTTGTAGCTGCTCTAAAAGGGTTTTGTCCAGATATGATGGAAAGATCCACAAGACGTCCACAAATCCCAGGAGCTATAAGCCTTGAGGCCAGAATTAGCCATTTGTGCAGGTGGGGTCATTGTTTAGTGTTTGGTATTTTTCTGAAGAAGCTTGTGGATGGTGTGGTGCTTTTAAGGAGGATGCTTGATTGCTGCTTACCACTGCTGTGAGGAGAGCAAAACTGTACAGCTGAGCTCAAGTTAGACCTGCTGAGAGAATCACAGGTGATTCACAGCCCTGGCTTTGGGCTAGCCCAGGTTGAAAGCTGGTTCTCCTTTTGGAAACAGATCATTGAGGCCAGAATCTGTGAAGTCAGAGGTAAAGTAGCTGACTACTTCATCATCTAGGAAAACTTGGATGGCAAGATGAAAGGACTCAGAAGCTGTTGTAGAAGTTGGAAAATGTTTTAAAACTTATTAAATTTAGGCATATTTAATATGGCATTTTTTAGCTTCATCCGTCTCAGTGGTCATAATCTCCAACTCAGACTTAGGCCATCTCTAAATACTTGACAGCATAGCTAGCAAGGGAACCAGTGTTTATATTTTAATTTCTCCAGATTTATTAAGGCTCCTTGTTTCTGCACAAATTTTGAGTAGCCTGTGGATATTATTCAAGTTACAGGTTAACTTTTGTTCTAAAATGAATCAGGGAACATTCATTTGGATTGGAGGGTAAAAATAATCTCTTTTTTCTTCAAATAGGGTTAATTTTCTAGTGTGATGTGTCTCATATAATATATTCAATCTGGTGGTCCTCAGGACCTGAAATTTCAGAGTAGTTGCAGTAGCCAAAACTGCAGTTATTACTGCTGCAATAAGTTCATACTGAAAACTCAAATATTCTTGGAACCATCAGGTCATGCCACTGACAGAACTGGCTACTCCTTGGGTATTCTGCCTCTTATCATAATGTAGATCTAACAACTTCAAAGCCAAATCCCAAAAGAGGGATTGAAAGAAATTTCGACTGCAGAAATCTCTGAAGTAGACCTGAATGCTTTACCCTTGGTTAGAGGTGGGCCTTTCTAGTGGGAAGGTGAGTTTTAGGAAGTAGGAATTCTCTGTATGAATTGGGAAAACCTCCTGTTCAAACATCTCCTCATGGGAAGGCTTCCCCTTTTTGTCTGTTGTTGCTGCTCCTGTGCTTTGCAGTCACTAGGTCCTGGAAGAGAGGATGCTGCTTTTAAATTTGCTGTTGCTGCTGTCTCCCAGAATTTCTTTCTTCTGGTATACATTTTTGTTACCAAAGGACTTGAAAGAAAAGTTCTAAATGGCGATCGTCATGGTGGTGGTTCCTACTAGTTCATATTTCCTGGATGGTTTTGGAATTGTGTCTCTGGGAAGAAGTGAACGATGCAGGGCATGCCCGTAGCGAAGGGATGAGCCTGTTTGTGAGGATCTTTCACACTTTATTGCCTGTAGAAATCTGCTGCTTTTCTACTTCTGCATTGTCATTTGTTTCTTTCTGGAATTCATTCCAATCAGTTGTGAAGAGAAAGTCTTTGAGTTTGCTGATCACCAGGTAGACAAAAATTATTTTTAAAAAGTTTTATTTGCAATGAAATAACTAAACAGGGTTTCTTCTAGAGAACTGTCAAGTTAATGTTGATTTTTTTTTTCAGCAACAGTATTTCCTGCATTTCAGGATTGTTAATTTTTAAAGGTGAATTCTGAATAAAAACCTTGACAGTGAAATAAAATATTATAAAATATAAATCGTGATGTCTTGCTGTTCTTCTAAAGCAAGGCCTGGAAAGAGGGCTCACTCTAGCTGTGCAAATTAGGGATTGTTTCCCATGTGTCAAAAAAAAAAAATTACTCTGTCACAACATGCATTCTTTAAAAGCTTGAGGAATTTCAATCTAGGCTGAAAGAAAAATGTTTTGTGTGGCATATCTACGTTACAATTTGCTGCTGAATAAAAGTACAGGGTGTCTTTCATACCTGAAGTGGAAAAGCCAGCCCAGAGGACCCTCCATAGATGTACACCCAAGGCCTCTGCCTGTACAACAGACTTACTGGTTAAATGGATGCATAATCAGTATCTATGGTTTGCTTACAGAACCTTTGTAAGAAGAGAACCACATGAGGAATCTGGTGCATTTCAGGGTTGGGGAGAAAGTTTTCATCATCCAAACACATGCTCTGAAAGCTTTAGTTTTGTACAGGAAGTTGCTGGTTTTTACAGAATAACAGTGACACAGTCTTTGGTGGCTTGCCTGAAGGGGTTCACTTTCTCCATTTATGTTTTTTTTGCTGCCATCAGAAGACTAGCTCCCATAATGTATGGATGAAGTCTAGGACAGTCCTAGGACTGCTGTAGGGCTGTTCAGCTGATTTTTGTGCATGCCAGAGAACAGCTGTGGAAGGTCAAAAGCAAAAGGCTGACCAGTCTCAAAATTCTCAGAGCTTTCAATGTCTAGAGGAGGAAGAAGAATGATGAATAAATAAAGATATAGCAAAAAATACTCCAGAAACTGACTACATGTTAGTGTCCTGACTCTAAGCAAATGTGAGCACACATTTTTTTTTGTGCCTACGTATACTTTTTCTTTCTTTTTGCTTCATCTAGTTTGACACTGTAATTGCAGAAGCGGCCAGCTTGATGTCCGGGAGCTGATCTCTCTCTACCCCTTCCTGTTGCCTACTTCCTCTTCATTTATCCGGTGTCATCCCCCTCTGCACGAGTATGCGGACCTGAACCAGCTGACCCAAGGGGACCAGGAGAAGATGACAAAATGCAAACGATTCCTCATGAGTTACTTGAATGAAGTCCGCAGCACTGAGGTTGCAAATGGCTACAAGGAGGATATCGACACAGCTTTACTCAAGCTGTATGCAGAGGCAAATCATGAAAGCCTGCTGGATCTCCTCGTTTCAGAGAACTTCTGTCTTTTAACAGATAGTGCTGCCTGGCTGGAAAAACACAAAAAGTGAGTGGATTTTTTCATTATTGCGTGTTCTGGAACAGAGAGAAAATTGTCTTAGACGCTCTTGGCTTCTAGAACAATGTGTTCAAGTACTTGTAGGTTCTGTGCTTACACTTGTCCAAAAGACAACTCAGTCTGAATTAACGTTGTTAGCATTTAAAAATATTGGTGAAAAGCTATTAAATGACAGTCTGAGGCAAAGGAAATTCATTCTGTCTTATCCTGGTAAATGAAATGCAGAGTTCTCCATGAAAGTTTCTGTATCCAATACAAAAATAAAGAATTGGTACAAGTTTGGGGGGAAAAAGTGAATTGTTATTGTGATAATGGGAGAGTTGAATGGCTGCAGTAGTTGTACACAGAATGAAAACGTGCCTTAAATCATGCGCTACCTTAGCTAAAAGCTATTAACCAGTTAGTGGCTTTAAAATTGTAGTTGCTCATTCAGGGAAGGAGCTCTTACTTCTGAATTGCAAGCTTTCTGTCTTCCACTGAAGAGATTCCTTAAGACGACTGCGAAGAACTTCAAACCAGAAATGCCATCAGGCAGAGAATTGACTCTCATTAAGCAGGAAACGTTAGATAGTAGATGTGTAAAATACAAACTCCAGCCTTAGGTAATATGTCCATTTTGGTTTTCCTTTCTTTAGCTTTAAACTGTCTGGTGCAGCAGTAGCAGCTATAGTGGTGAGGCAGAGTCTTTAATTGTGGTTATATTTAGGGTAATTTCATTTATATCAGGTGTTTTGTTAAAACCTTTTGGGTAAGTGTGGTTTGCTTGGCAAACTTCTGCAAATGTGAATTGAATGAATGTTAGAACATTGTTCCATGAGGACAGCCATTACAGAACTTAGCTGTATTTTTCTTAGAGTACACAAAAACCACTCTGTAATTGCACTGTACAAAGCTCTTCTTTGCCTGACTTGACTCCATACCACAGTAAAGAAGAAAAGTTTCTGATAGTAAAACAGAGTTTTAAATAAACACATAATGAAATTTTATTTAGTGACAACTGATGAACTGTTGGAGGAATAGTTACTTGGAGGTGTGTGTGTTAAGTCTGTACATAAAATTGACAGAACAGCGTGGGAAACATCTCTAACTGGGCACATACTTTGTGTAAGTTGGATCTAGTAACTAGAACCTGTCTTGGGGACAGGAGTGATGGAGACACACTTTTAGGGCAGAACTTCTCTCTTTTGATTCATGAAAACAGCCCACAGAGACTTGTTCAAGTGTAGACATGGCCATGTACATGTCATTGTAAGCCATTATTTGTTGTACTCTGTGCTAATCAGTCCATAATGAAATTAGTAGGAGAGTTCTAGCAACTTTAATAATAATTTTCTCTTTCTTTACAGGTATTTTGCACTTGGTCTCCTGTATCACTACAACGGTCAGGATGCTGCAGCACTTCAGGTTAGAATAAAGTTTTTAGTGTCGTTTGTAAACCATTCCAAAATACTGTTTTAGCTCTGAGATAAAAAAATCTGAGGTCTTAATTTATCTGTTTGAAAAGTTGTGATGTGTATGTATATATATATGTGTGTGCATATGAGAAAGTTGAAACTTAAGCTAAGACTTCCTTGAATAAATGAATATGGTAGATGTGAAAAGTCTGAAGAGCTTACTGAAGTTGGCAGTTATTTAGATGCTTGTGTGATATTTTTAAAACAAAACTATACATACCCGAACACATGTTTATACTCCTAAAAGGATGGACAGAAGTGCTAAAATAATCAAGCAATCACTTTAAAATATATTTATGGGACACCAGGAGCATGCCCTGTGCTGATCGATCTGTCTACACACAGCAAAACAGCATTGTAATCTCATGGCAGACACTGACAGCAACTGAGAGTTTATTTCCTTATCTGGTGATGAAGAGTGAACACATTCTGCAAGATCTGTGGATTTCAGATGGGTTAGTAATCCCTTTGGGGACCTTCCATCTGATGTTGCTAATACTAGCAGTGGCCTGTACACTACAAACTAAATAATTCTGTTGTTCCTGTCTGCAAAACTTCATCTAGAGAAATTGGTATGTTCTTGATGTGTACATAGCATGTGTCTCAGACCATATCCAGTATCTTAAGTTTGCCTTATTGTGTGGCTTTTTGAACACGTTAATCACAGTAACCCCATCAGATGCCTTCAGGTCAGTTATATAAATAGTAATAATGACCTGGGCAGAAGACCAGTAAGGGCAACAAAAACAGTATGTACATTTATCATGTGCAAGAAATCTGGGAAGAATCTTGATGCTGCAAAAAACAAAGTTTATTGCTAAACTGGTCAGCTAGATGTGGCACATTTTAATTCCAATTATAATGTATATAAAAATAATATCACATGGTACTTACAGTTCTTCAGTCAAAATGAAAGAAAAACAGAAACCAGGTTTTCTTCTAAATTGCTTGTATAATTTGCTTTTAATCTTGCACTCACAGAACACATGAAAAGTATACCGTGCATTGGAGAAAAGGACTTTAGATAAAGGCTTTCTTTTATTGATTAGTGATTAGTGTATCTCCTTTAGTCACTCTCAGAATGAGAGCCCACATGATATGAGGTCTGAATTGGGTGAATATGGCAGGTGCAAGAGAAGGGTGTGATGGCAAAAGTGAGTGACCAGCGATGTTCCATGCAATTGGTGTTCCTGGCAACTCTTTCTAGTTCCACAAGTCTTGTACTAAGTCTTTCAGTAGCTCACATAAATTTTGAGGTGGAAGAGCTGGTACATGTTTTAAGCACTTTAATTCTGTGTGGTTTTGTTGCAGTTATGGGTGAAAATAGTTGATGGAGATATTCAAGATTCTACACGTTCAGATCTCTATGAGTACATAGTAGACTTCCTTACATTCTGCTCAGACCAAGACCTAGTGTGGAAGTACTCTGAATGGATTTTACAAAAAAATGAAGAGGTTTGTGATTGATACACTTTTCACAGAACATCAGTATTTCCCTGCAGTGATGTTTGAGTTTTCCTTAATGTTGGTTTTTCTTGATAGCTGATTGGACCTTTTGCAGCATATTTAATGCCAGTTAAACAGTGATCAGCAGTAGAAAACTTGCAGGTTTCTCAGTTCTTCCAAGTCCCTCTATTAGCAAGCGCTAGTGATAATTGCCTCTTTTTATTCTGAAAACAAAGTTTAGGGCATGAAAAATACAGCATGTCATCTTTTTTCTTCATATTGAGTAAGATTATTTTCAAATCTTATAATAAATAATGAATAATCTGACAGGTTAGCTGCTGCTGCTGCTTCTTATTTTGGAGGGGATAGGTGGTATCTGTGTACACCAGGACATGGAATAAATAGCCTCCATTCAAGACAAAACTTCGTTGCTAGAAGAATTAACTTAATCTGCCAAAATTTAAAATAAAATTGTAACATCCATCAATGTGGTGCACTGTTAAGTGGGATGTTTGATGCTGTATCAGACAGTCTGTGCTGTTGGAACTTGTTGCTGCCTGATTTTTATTAATTTTAAGCTTAGTTATTTTGTGCAGTGGCAGGTTTCTAAGCTTTTGGTTTGGTTTAATTACAAAAGTCTCTTGCTCTGTCCATATCATCACATGTGAAAAGGCTTAGAACATTCTGGTCTCTCTGTTGTGCAAATCCATTCAATATTTTTTGTGGAAGTTGTGCCCAAGCCAAGGTTTATCTGCAATGGACAATGTGTAGACTACAAACTGAGGTAGTGCAGATATGAGTGAGATCATGATAAGCACAGAGTAGTGTAATTCTGTGGTGTTGAGCCGGGTTTTGTGTTTGTCTTCCTGAATAATGTATTAACAATAGTGCTACTCCTTTTTCATTTTAAATATTTATTTAATAAAATGGTTGCCATTGAGTTCCTAAATGCAATTAACTCTTTCTAGGTTGGCATACAGATTTTCACTAAAAGGCCTTTGGAAGAACAGGAGAAAAACAACATTAATCCAGATGATATCATCAGTTGCCTTAACAAATATCCAAAAGCACGTGTCAAATATCTAGAACATCTAGTACTGGAAAGAAAAATGGAGGTGAGTTCTGTGAGAATGCTAAAAGTAGGCATAGGATTCAGAATGCAGATTATAATCAGCAAGCCTGAAAACAGGCAGTGTCTTGAATAAATAGGCATAATATGAAGTCTTTCAAGTGTATTCAGAGTAGGGTAGGAGTGTTTTTAAGATTAAAATAAAAGATGAGGATTGGATACCTTCATTATTTTGAATTTTTCAGTGCTTGTAATAGCGAGACGGTTGCTTATGTCCCCTTGGACTTAGGGGTTTTTTTACATCTGGTTATTGCATACTTTTCTATTTCACTGATGAGGCTCAAACCTTCTTCTGGTAAGATCATAGAAAATGATCAACAACAGGTTGAGCAACTGCTGATCCTATTGCACTGGGGCAGCAATATCTTAAAATTGCTAATTCAGTGTTTTACAAGTAAGAATGTTTTATTCTGTCTTTCTGAGAGATTTGAACAATTAACAATCAAATTAAACCATGCACCCCTCACTAGAATTCCAAACCACTCTTGATGTTGAATGCCCAAAAGATGCATTCTCGAGTGCTAAGTGACAGTGTATTATACCTTTGGGGGTTTTAGCTCAATACAAATGCAGCGAAATGTTATATTTGGATATGAGACATTTTAAGCACAGAAGTTCTTTAACCTGGAAATAAAGCAAGGAAATGAACAGTGAAAGAGCTCTACAGAACTGATGGTCAGTGCACTAATTCTCATTCTTCAAATACACATCGGATCTGTGGTTTCCCCTTATTGGAACTGCAGCTATGTTACACCATGACTGATGAATGTACTAGTCTCTGATGTCGTGGATATTTCCAAACTTTTTGAGTTAAACACAGTGCCTTGTAGAATATTTGAGAAAATATTTTACAATTAAATCTACCTGCTAGTAAAGGCTGGGTTATAAATCAATTTGGTCTTTAAAAATTACTAGATTATTGTGAATGATTTAGTGAGGATGTTTAAAACAGTCAAATCATTAGCTTGTTTTGATGAATATTGGATAGTGGATAACAAAAAAAGCACTGTGCCTTCAGAGTGCTTTTCTACCTCTGGTGGCTTTGTCCGATTTTGTTGCAGAAATAGAAAAGGTCAAAGAACATACCTGAATATGAGGAATCCCATATTTACATTGTGGTTTGTGAGGCTGCTCTGAAATAAGTTATCTGTCTTTATGGACAAACCACTTTGTGATTCATTCAAATTAAATAAGTTAAACCACACTTCTATGTAATTAAGTAAACATTCATCAATGTTATTGCTGGGGACAAGAGATTGTCTTTGTAAACTGAGCTAACATTGTTCTATTCATCTGTAGAAAGAAAAGTACCATACTCATCTAGCTGTCTTGTACTTGGAGGCAATACTTCAGCTGAAATCTGTGACCACAGATAATTGTACAGAAACAACTGAACTGCTGTTGAAACTGCGCAGTCTGCTTCAGAAATCTGATCTTTATAGAATTCGCTTTATTTTAGGTAGGTTGCATGTTGTCTGTTTTAAATGCTGTGTGTCATTTCCAGCTGGACACAAAAAACAGTCCTTGCAAGGACAGAAAACTAAAAGATCCAAGGTTTCTATGTGTGTTTGTTTGATAGGCACAGTCTGACAGCCACAGGTTAATTTAGAAAGCATATCTGTTGGTGGTGTCCTTGGTCTCCATAGCTCAAATGGTATGTTTGCCCCTGCACCAGACAGAGTGCTAATTGGCCAGAACAAGCATCTGCACACAATTTTCCTAATAGTCACCTTCTGTTTAATGATGAGCATGTAACTTGTGACAACCTTTTGCAAATGAAAGACCTACAAGTTTATTTTTAAGCAGCCTGTTTCTAGTGAACGGAAGTGAAACTTTGAGGAATCTAATTGCCAAGGACTTGTTTGTTGTCTGTAACCCTGAAACTCGCTCTGGGGTCCATGTTAAATAAAAATATGAGCGTCTTTTTAAGTGAGAAGTGCAGTATACATGTTACTGTTGGTATAAGGCAAGCAACAGTTGAGCTAAATGGTTTCCTTGGTCAATGCTTATAACGGTTAATTTATAATGTTTCATCCACTGGAATGCAAACATACAGTGCAATTAAGCAAGCCAAGTGTTTAAATCCTCTCTGGCATGGAGAATTATGGCTGAAGAATGATGGAATAGTGGATGAAAGGGAAGTGACTTGTTATTGAACTGAAAGATGTGAAATGAATTTTTGAAATTCAGTGGAAAAAAATCCAGTATATGTGGAAATAAAAATAGCTGAGTAGCAACTAAAATAATTTACCAGTGCTTAATGTTTCCTTGCCTTTCCAGGCAGCAAAATGTTATATGATGTATAATGTACAAGTCACTGAAGCACAGTCACTGAAATTCTTGTTCTTTTTCATCTTTTAGTTAGTTTTAAGCTAATTTTTCAGGGCAAGAGTTACAAAATGGATTATCCTGTTGAAATCCATGAACTCCAAAATAAAGTATTTCTTACATGACAATTCTTACGTTACATAAAAGTGAGATCAGTGCAAGCTAGTGTGTTCCTCCCTGATAACCAAAACATTTTGGTGAAAAAAGCATTGTATTTCCGTGCATTTTACATAGGCCTATGCCAAATCTTTATCAGCTTTACAATAATTAGATGATTTTCTGCTTTATTTTGAAATGCCAGATGAACTTGTCACTCTATCTGCCTATTGCTCACACTTAAACTTTAAACTGGATTAAGGGCTTGTAGTGCCCTTTTCTTAAAGGGAAGTACTGTTTGATTTTTATTGTCTTTTATGGATTTTATTGTGTGACCTCCTGTAATATTGGGAGAAGCAGAGGTTAAAAATATTGCAGCTTCATCTTACAGTTTATTGTACATGGTAGCAGTGTCTGCTAGAATTTAAAAGGTGTCAGTGACACTAGTTCATCACCTATTATTTAGTAATTTCTTTGTCCCATATTTTGTGGTGCTCTTTTGTTATGTGTTCCCATACATATGCACATTCCTGTACTTACAAGCATCTGTCTTCTCTATAGTTGCACTGACTGGGAGGGGGAGCAGTTGTCTGCTCCACTGAGCAAATATTGCCTTGTTTCTCATTTAACAGACAAAATCCAGGGCACAGACCTTTATATGGAAAGTGCAATTTTATATGGGAAATTAGAAGAACATGAGAAGGCTCTGCATATCCTTGTCCATGAGTTGAAGGACTTCCATGCTGCTGAAGAATACTGTATATGGAACTCTGAGAACAGAGACGTGCAGTACAGACAGAGGCTTTTCCATATGCTGCTGTCAGTGTATTTAACTCCAGGCGCTTCGGATTGTGCACTCGTCATGGCTGCTGTGGATCTCTTGAATAACCATGCTGCGGAATTTGATGCAGGTCTAGTTTTGCAGGTGGTGCCTGACAGCTGGTCAGTGCAGCTCCTCTCCCCATTCCTGGCTGGAGCAGTGAGACAAAGCATTCACACAAAAAGAATGACTCAGGTGGCACTTGGGTTAGCACAAGCTGAAAATTTAATCTACAAGCACGAGAAGGTAGGTTACTGGGGTGTTTTTAAATAAAAGCACTTTGAAGCTTTACAGTTGAGTCCTTTGATATACAGTAATCAAAAGAAGATTGAAGAATAAGTACAAAAGTTATTTTCATGTCTTTGGCATTTATTGGGGTTTTTTTTTACCATGACTACTAGATTCAAAATGAATTGTATGTTTTCCCTGTAAAACAAAAGGGAAAGTGGGGGCCTTGAAGCAGGAATAACCTCGGTGAGCTGCTGGGCTGAATATGAAGTGGATCTGGGATTTGCAGATTAACAAAGTTCTTGCAGAAACTTTATCAAGTGTGAGTTAGCATTTCATTCACTAGGAGGGAGTGTCAAAACTTCCAATTCAATTTTTTTACAGTGTCACCTGTCAAAATTTATTAAAAAAATTATCCAGCATTTAGTATTAGTTGAAGCTTGTCAGTAGATTTCATTAATGGTAAATTCAGTTTTAAAGCTTTCTTCTATTCCTAGCTAGGGCAATGTTGCTTAGAGTTCACAGCAGATTCTTAAAATTATTTTTGTTTTATCTATTTGGTACAGTTGCAATTATGCTCCATCATTTCCCTTCCTTTCTTGTTAGATTCACATTTGGATTTTTTTTCCCCTTTCTTTAGGTTAAACAAAAAGGAGCCCCAATTCTTCTTTCAGACAAAAAGGTGTGTCAGGTGTGCCAAAATCCTTTCTGCGAGCCTGTGTTTGTAAGATACCCCAATGGGAGTATGGCCCACACGCACTGTGCTGCAAACAGACATCTCAATTCCAATGTGACTCATCACTCTCCCAGCTCCAGCAATCAGACTTGAAATATTCCCACAGTTCCCATGACTTTTACCCCATTGAAAGTGGGCTGGAAAGACAAAAGTGCAGCTACTTTAAGTATAAATCAAGATGGACAGCTAGTTTTTGGGTTAATGGGAAGACTTCCAGTAAATACGAAATACTGCTACTTATCTTTTTGATTTCTAATGAATGTAGATAGAAAAGAAAATTCACTACCAGACATGGAGAGGTGCAAATATGGGCTCTTCTGTGAACAGGAACAAACACTTAAGAGAAAAGGAGCCTTTTCTTCACAGTGAGGATGAATGTTACGGAGTGAAGGTAAACAGTTATTTTAAGAATTGTCACTTTGCACTGACTGTGGTGTTGGTAAATTTGTGGAGGGGAAGATGGCATCTATGAGAGTTGGAATTCTTGAAGAGTGATAGGACAAGATCGGCATCGTGCAGCTTGCTATGAAGACAGAAACATGCATCGATTATAGCGCTTGCTGCAGCATGTCTTCTTTTGGGCTGGATTCTCTTCCCCAGGATCCCATTATGAACTTCATTTTTTTGCTCTACAAAATGTTGGCTTTTGATGCACTTTTTAGTACCTCCCTCCCACCCACCTGCTATATGGAATTTAAATGTAAGCACTGCTCTGTTAGGTTTCTGCTCCTGAAGTTACTGTAACATACTGAGTGGAAACCAATAGCCTCTATCACACAGGTGAGCTTGGAAGAAAAAAAAAAAGAAACATTGTCTGGTCAGACTGTAGTCACTTTTATATGGGGGAAGAGACCCTAACTTTAATATTGATTTATTTATTAATATGCAAATATGCTGTACATACAGTTGAATAAATTGATCTTACCATTCTAGCATTTGGAGGATTAAGATGTAGCTGATATATCAGTGTACAGATTATGTGCTAAGTGTTCGCTATAACATAACTTAGGCAGGTTGGAACTCCACAAAAATAGGTTTTAGTGCTTATGGATGACTTTGTGCAATCAAAACCACAGAAAGAAGGTATGAAATTGTAAGAAATCTACAAAAATGCACTACAGAGATACTGGGTTTTTTATATTCTTCTAAATACTCTGTAAACTAAAGTTTTTCAAATAACACAAACCCCTTACTTAACTGTCCTCATATGTATTCACATTGCTATTCAACCATTTTAAAACAGTTAGTTTAAAAGATGTAGCTTCCCCCAAGACAGGTTAAAAAAATGACAACTTTAAATAAAAGTTAAGTATTGCAAAGTGAAAGCATTTCTTTTAATTCTGTAAACCTCTAATAAATACCAGGCTTACTGACCAGCGTGCAGTTGAGTTAGTGTGGCTGCTCCCTGTTTCAGAATTCCAAATCAATGGAGGCTTTCAGCAGAATGGAGTGTCTGCATGGGCCTTTCTAGAATCACAAAATAAGCTGAGTTGGAAGGGATGCATCAGGATCATCGAGTCCAGCTGCTGGCCCCACACAGGATACCCCAAGAATCACACCATGGGCCTCAAGAGTGCTGTCCAGATGCAGCCTCCTTGTACAGAAAGGCTGGCTTAGGAAGCTGCCTTCTAAGTACAGTGCTGCCTCCAAGAAGGAGCAGCCAGCCCTCTTCTGGGGCAAAAGAAATCTATCTCTTTCTCAAAGAAACATACAATGCTTTGGGGTGAAAAGGACCTTAAAGATCATCTATTCCAACTCCTCTGCCATAGGCAAGGACACCTTCTACTCGACCAGGTTCTTCAAAGCCTCACCCAACCTGGCGTTGAACACTTCCAGGGATGGGATGTCCACAACTTCCCTGAGCAACCTCTGCCTGTGCCTCACCACCCTCACAGTAAAGAATTTCTTCCTGATAGCTGATCTAAACTTGCCCTCCTTCATCTTAAGGCCATTCCCCTTTGCCCTATCACTAAATGCATCTGTACAAAGTCCCTCTCCATCTCCCTTGCTGGCTCTCTTCAGGTTCTGGAAGGTGCTATAAGGTCTTCACAGAGCCTTCTCTCCAGGCTGAACAGCCCCAGCTCTCTCAGCCTGTCTTCATAGGAGATGTGCTCCAGCCCTGTGATCATCGTTGTGGCCTTACTCTCAACTCGTACAACAGCTCAATGTCGTTCTTGTATTGTGGGTCCCAGAGCTGTGCTCGAGGTGGGGAGTACTTTGCTTTAAAGCAAAAGACCTTTGAATCTTTCTCCTTCCAGATTTTGAAATTAGGGAAGTATAACTGTTGTGTTGAATTTTATTTATTTTTAAAAGCCTGAGTAAGGAATTTTGTAGTGCTTTGTACTAAGACATGTAAGCCATGTTTAGTGGGAGACACTTAGAAAGAAGTCAAGTGTGGGCGTTTCTGACTCAATTCTGGGCATGAGAGATTCTGCTGTGGTACTGGTATAAGCAGATTCTCTATCTTGTAGTCATAGGTTTTGAACATTGTGTGTACAACTGGCAGTGATGATATAGAAAAATTTGTAGTCCCCTGTCCTCAAAATACTTGCTGAGAAGAGCAGAAGTGGTTTTTACAAAGACCCCATAAACATTTTGTGTACTCTAGCATGCATTTCATAAGAAATACTTTCTTTTACTGCCAGCATCCTCAGTATTCTCTTTTCTATTTACTAAGGAGGTATGAAACAAAGACCCCTCTCCATGATTTAGAGGAATTCTAGCCACTTAAGTAGTGATGAACTACTGATGCAATGGAATAAAGATTATATCATTCCAGATCTCAGGAAAGTTCTCAGTTGCTATTGCATGAAAAGGCATGTCTGTAAAAGATTAAACAATTCTTTATTAAAAGTCAGTATCTTTTTGCAGATATGTACTTTGGCTAAAATGCAGCAAAACCAATAATTGTACATACAGAACAAATACAGAAATCAGAATAATGCAAGGTAGCATTTTTGCAATCGAAAGCGTGATTAATATTTAAGTTGGGGTCATCTAGTTCTTTTAAGCCCAGTCCCCCCAAAATGTGGACTGGAAAAATTGATATTGGATTCATATGTTGCTTTGTTAAGGTTTATACTAGAACTCATTTGAATGACTTAATATGGAAATCCCATGGTAACTAAAGGAAAAAGCGAAGAAAACCAATGTGAGGCTGAGGTAGAGCAAGAGCTCAGCAGGAGGTGGCAGGTGGACAATTCTCCTCCTGTGTGTGTCCAGCACATGAGCTACTGGGATAATTCTCAACCAGGGAGATGTCAGCCCATGTCTGAGTGGTGTGTGGTGTTCTGTGCTTTGTCACCAGGAAATTTATGAAAGGTCTACATTCAAATTTCCTTAGGTGGGACAACTAAGCACCTCTTGGGTAAAAGAGCTTCATTCTGGGGAACCTGAGATCATTCCTTCTTTCGTTTTGGCACTGTCAGTTTGATCATCCTTGGTTTATGTACCTGAAATCCTGGGCCAGCATTGTTACTGTGGTAAGTTCTGGTATGGCTGCAGCAACATGGAGGGAATGAACAGAGAAGGAACCAGATTTGGTTATTAATTGCATGACTGCATATGGGAAGAGGCAGGAAAGAGGAATATTTCTCTGAGCATTCTTCTAGTTTGGAAATTAAATGCTTTCTGGGAGTTTAAGCTTGATATGATCTTTTTATCTCCAGTTAGGGAATATAGTGTCTTATACCTGCCCTTGGAGACTGGAGATTCTGCCAGAATATTTCTCCTTAATTCAGCTGTTGCCAAATTATTTGTAATTCATCTCTCTCGCTTTTTCCAATGAGTCTCCTCCAACTTTGTATGTGTGAAAACTGAAACAGAAATGCAGATTATCTTTTAATGTGACACTGTGTCTGTGATTCAGGACATAATAAATGAGATTAGTCTGTCACAGTAGTGTCTCTGCAGATATCAAGACACGTTTGTCTAACATGTAGCCTCCAGTTATCAAAATCTTGCAGCTCTGACTTTTTTTTAGCCATCCACTGCTACAGATGATGGTACATACGAAAAGCACTTGTTCAGCCGCCTTCTACACTTTCATATCTCCACACTTCCTCACATACAAATTACCTATGATGCGTGTATGTCATCATATGCAGTTTTTCCCTCTTTAAGTCAAAAAGAGGAAAAGCCCTAATAAAAAAAATTGCTCAGAGTCTGGCACTCAGCTCAGAATAAGATTAATGGCTGTATATTCATGAGAAAGAATTCAGTTACATTTTTTTTTTAATTTAAATGGATAAGTTATCACATTGAGATCATTATTCTTGTAATATTGTCAAAGCCAGGGGAAATAATTATTTGGGATTTGTTACACAGAGCACACCAAAGGTACCTATGAACTGACTTGTTCAGGCAGCCCGTACTGAGGTGGCTCAGGTGTGCCAGGATTCCAGGTTACAATGAGAACTTCTCTCTTTGCTCCCTTGCTCCCAATCTCCAGAAAATTTCCAGCCCTTGTTACCTGGTTAATGTCGCTCTTCTAGCACTCTTCTAGCACTTAACTGACACAGGTACAAATCTTGAGAGGTCCTGAGCACATCTGTCTTCAGTAAAACGTCACTTTATTACTCAGCCACATGAAGCCCTACTAATGTGAGCTGTGGAAAGGCGGTGGTAGGGATGGAGTATGTGTATGTTTTCTGAGAACTTTATTACATGTTTAAACACACAAGCATTATCCTGACTGCTGAGTCTTTATAACAGCATCTGCTCTTCGCAGGACTCCTATCCTGAGTGACATTAAAAATATTTTGTTTTATACAGTTCTATCAAGAAGTAATTTTTTATTTTATAACTCTTCCCAGTTTGCTGCAGTCTCTATTCAGCATGGCTCTAAGTGTTTTATTAACATCCTGCTGTTCATAACAGGCAGCAACTAATACATTTTCATTGTGAGCTCTCTTCCTATTGCCTATATTTGCTAATTAATTTTTCTCTTGCTGTACAACACTTTGGGGCTTATGCCTTGTGAACACTGGTAATTAAATGTGCTGCTACTTTTTAAGGGAAAAGAAGAAAAGTTAATAACATTCTGTAATGTATGATTGATTTCAAAACTGAAGTTCCCCTGCAGTAAATTTGTTCAGATGGAAGTCTGTACTGTTAAGGCTTTTGGGCTTAGTGGTTATATTGGTGAACATACACAGCAGTATGTGGAATGTACAAATGTATAAATATGTTGATTTTTAATAAAAAAAATATTTTAATTACGTTTGTCATAGATTCATAGATACATAAACCCTGGAATGTGAATGTCCAAGTGAAGGGAAAAGGTTATCTACTGATAAATAGAGGATTCATCAAGGTGACTGAGAGAGGGGTCAGATCCGTGATATGTGGAAGTGAGGCTGGTGCTTACATACCCTGCAGAAGGCAGTGGTGTTCCTCATCTTCCTCCTCACCACTCAGGACTAATGGCCCTGGCTTCAGGGTGCTCCCCAGTTCCAGCAAGAGGGGCAGGAGGCACCACAGTGGCACTGTAGGACCTGCTGATAAGGAAACCCCAGGAAAGGAAGGGTGGTAAGGGCTGGTAAAGAGTCTGTGGTAAGCCAAGGAAACCAGTGTGATCTCCAAGGGGAGGGAGAGAGGAATGCAAAGGAGAAGTGCAAAAGGAGTGTTTAGGACCTGCAGCTGTGACCTAATTCAGCTGCTCTCCAGCCCCACTCTGCCAGGCAGTGCAGGCACTGGCAGTGCTGCAGGCAGCTCCTGGGTGC
This sequence comes from Edolisoma coerulescens, assembly GCA_013397115.1. NCBI lineage: Eukaryota > Metazoa > Chordata > Aves > Passeriformes > Campephagidae > Edolisoma > Edolisoma coerulescens. The sequence goes on from VWZW01005957.1 coordinate 1,135,698, forward strand.
TGAGGACAGGTTGTGTGCACAGCATAACTGGGGATCCAGGGGGGCAAAAATCCAACACAGTGGGAGCTACAGGGAAAGTCTCTTTGTTTTGAAGTTCAGCTCTGTGGTCACTTTTGACAAGGTTTCTACAGCCCTATCAGGTGAAGTTTGTTCCTTTGGCTGAAGTGAAGGCTGTGGGAATGTTGGTGGGTCCTCAGGATGCTCTTACAGAGGGTGTTTGGGATGCACATGTTGAGTGCAGTGTGATGCTGAAAGGAATGAAAAACTTAACACTACAAGCATGACTTTATTAGCTCAGCCAGCAGGAAATACACCCTGGAGAGCCCTGGTTTGCTTCCATCCATCCATCCATCCATACATTGAAAGGTAACGCAGAAAGCATTAAAAAAAGCCCAAAACCTAGTTGTGACTCCAGCACAGTGGGATTTCAGCTAGTTTTGCCTCTAGACAGTGGTTAGAAAATGGTCCATGCTAATCATCCAGATGGCAACTTCTTCTAAGACAAATAATCAATAGAGTATAGCTGAGTTTAGGCAGAAATGAGTCCCAGAGGTCCAGTTCACTGTAGCTGCAGGACAGCATAGGGTCAAAGAGGCCGGGGCTGCCAGCAGAAAGCTGATGGCTGAACACATGGCAGGTTTTCAGTAGATAACAAGGCTGATTATAGTGCCTAAAAATCCAATAGCAGTCATGAACATCATTACCAATGCTTATAATTGCCAATAACCCCCTGAAGATATTGTCCCATAACCACTTTGTCAGCATGGTATTTGCATTGAGTGGGGCCTGACCATTCCCATGCATGTTAAAATCGTAGGCTGGCTGGGTTCTTCAGAGATGGTGGTGTCCCAGCCCAACTTGATGCAGGGTGATCCTGTGTCAGGTTACTTGTCTTGTTTTAGACCGGTGCTGACAAGCTTGAAACCAGATTGGGAAGGGTCCAAGTGTCTTCTTGTCCTGTCTTTGCCAGAGGAATATATTGCTTAAACATCCAAAATACTCTGGTAAAGAAAGATAAAAGGCTAAAAGGTACATTTGTCTTGAATAAATAGTTTAGTTTGTTTTGTGGTTTGGGTTTCTGTTGTTTTGGTTTTGGTTTTTTTTTCAAATAGTACAGAAAGACTAAATAAGCAGGGTATTTCTAAAAATTAGCAAATTACTGGTGACAGATTCAAGATTATGTGCTTGGTGCCTCTCTAACCTGGAGAAGAATATTCAAATAAAATGCACGTTCTTTACATCTGTTTGAAAGTCACAGCATGCGAAGATGTTTCAATCCCTTTGGTCCCTATAACTTACAAGGTTACTCTGCAGTGTCATGCCAGAAAGCTCCCAGAGTGTGACAGAAGCAGCGGTTTTTCCACTTGAATCACAAGCAGTTGAAGATAGGGGGGGAGGAGTACAGGATGGATTTGTATCTGCTTTTTTAAAAGGTGTCATTCACTGGGGATTTATATTTGCAAAGTGAAAGGAGGTTTTCATTTCTGTACGTTTTTGATCCATCTTTAGGTTTTAACTTGTCATATCTCATTTCAAAGCATCTCTGGCCTTTTGTGACACGCTGATTTGTCAAGCAGAAGTTTTAGTGTTCCTGCTTCAAAACCTTGCTGAAATCTCTTGTTCTGGATAGCAGCCACTCAGTACATCCCCTCCAGATACTCCAGTCAGCGTGTCAGCAGTACCTCTCCTCACAGCTGCTCATTCTGTAATGGGAATGTCTGTACAACTGTGCTGGTGCCATGGTTTAACCCCAGCCAGCAGCCAAGCCCCACACAGCCCTGTGTAAGCCCTGCTCACTAAAAACAAAACCATCTCTATATTATCAACCCTGTATTCAGCACAAATCAAAAACACAGCCCCATACCAGCCACTGTGGAGAAAATTAACTCTATCCCATCCAAAACCAGCACAGATGATCTAAAAACTAAAAACTACGTACCAAAGATATCTCAATCCCAGAGGAGGAGGAGTCGCTTGTTAAGATGCTGTTAGTTATCAATGCCTCAATACCCTACACTTTTGGTTTTCCCATCTGCCTGATGTCAGATCACAAGAGCATGTAGTGTTTCATACAAATAATCACTTTGGCTGATATCTTTCCTCCCTGTGGAAGGGAAAAGGGGAAGATTTTCTTGTTTGAAGCCACACCATGACAAAATTTGAAGGCAGCCAAAAATAAGACCTGACAGGGCCTCTTTTGCAGCACAAGTGCCCTTAAAAGTACCAAGAGGGCTCTGAATGCAAAAGCCAGGCCTCATGAAATCATGAGCTAGAACAATTTTAAAATGGAAGAAGCTCAGGAGTTGAGTAGGGAGAAAGTTTGAGAGTTTTGCAAGCAAATTCCCCACCTTGTGTCTTGTCGAGTCAGGTTTTGACTTCTGTCAAAGCAGAACAAACTTCATTGACTTCCTAAGTTATAGAGCTCCCTCCACTCAGCCCCTTCTCACCCCCTTGGGAACGAGCCACACTCCTCCAGCTCTCAGGGATTGCCAGTCTACTCTGTCCCCAGTCTGTTCTGTCAGTCCCTGGCCACCTTCCCTCACCTGGCCACACCTTGTTCTTCCATGTCTTCCTGGCTGCAGAGCCCTGTGGCTTTTGGGACAGTGCAGGCTGGGCCCTGCCTGAGGGGCTCCCTCTGCCTGGGTTTGATGACTTTTCCCCTCCAGTCTTGTATCAGCTTCATGCAGTTTGACATTAAACTTTAGTAAAATGCTAAAAGATAAAAACGAAGTAAAACTAAACAGAGATTCCTGACTGTATTAAACAATGTGGCATTAAATAAAAGCAAAGCTGTGTTCTAACACAACTCACAGTCTCTTAACTTGGTAGCAATATCTTTTTGTGTTGAAATGTTTTCACACACCCACTACTTTAATGAAGTCTCTATGGTGAAATGTTGTCTTTAATGATTTTACCAAGGAAGCAATATCTAATGCATCCACTTAGTGTTTTTAATACCAAGAGGAGTCTGAAGGCATTTGTAAGCAGTCCTGTCACATTCTGTCCGGCTCTGCAGAGGTCTGAGGAAGCCAAGGACACAGCCTTGCTGCCTGTGGACTTGCATCATACAATAAATAGCAAGTATCTCTGGTGGGGGTGAGCTGGGGGACGTGGAGGAAAAGATAAGCCCTATCCATATTTATTCATCATGTCTTATCTAGATACTTGAGTGCTGCATAACCCAGCAAGTAAGTGTTGTGTGCTTTCGGGGCAGACCCAACCCAGAAAACTCATAAAATGCCTTGTTCTGGTAGTCCCAGACATGAAAATCATAGAAAACCCAGCAGCTTTGATATGCTTATTTTATGCATCATTACCTGCCGTAGTTTTACACAACTGTCCTCCTGCTGTCAGAGCACTGGGAATGCTCTGACATACAGAGAGCTTTTTTTCCTGTTCTTTGTAGCATTTAAGGGGAAAAAAGCTGTACCCAAGGTAGAAAATGACCTCATTTCTCCTTGAATACTGTCATGCCTTACCTGTGAAGTGATAGTGGTGGTTCTAAAACTGCTCTTGCTGACTGTACTTTCCAGCAGGTGATATAACCACAATGTAAAGAAAGCAGGCAGCACCAGAACAAGTGTGAGTCCTCACCAGTATAACCAGTCCTTGCCAGTATAACCAGTCCTCCCCAGGATAACTTTGCTCCCTGCAGATGGAGAGAGAGAGAAGCAGCTCCAGCACTGTGGTGGGCACAAAAGTCAGAGGCAAACGTGCCACTTGCTCAGCTGTGCAGCAAAACCTGCCAGTCCCAAGGCTGTCCTTCACTCAGCCCTTTCCGATGGAGGCTTTCTTTGAGCCAGGCCCAGCAGCAGGTGGGAGGCTGGGCACCCAAGAGGAGACCTGTGCAGTACCTACACTGCTCTTCCTGGAGCACAGTGACAAGGAGATGCATCAGAGATGGGCACCAACTTCAGTCCCACGCACCCTACAGCAGAACAATAACAATATTACAAAAAAAGGGAAAGACTGACTGACAGCATTCAGCCAGCTCGGTGGTGCCCCAGACAACCACTCTTGCACTTGAGCTGCTTCCTCCATCAAATTACCCAACCTGGCCTCAGGAGCAACATGTTCTGATGGCGCCAGTGAAGGTCACCAAACAAATCCATGCAATAAAAAAGACTGGCAGCTTTATCTTTCATGGCATGAGGAGGTAAATACCATGCAGAGGTGATGCTTATTCAGGTCGTTCTTGTCACTCTATGTGTATTCTTACCAGGAAATTTTAAAACCTGAGTATGTGCCCCAAAAGACGAGTACATTTTTCCTCTCATGTAATCATGGAGAATAAATTTCCAGCCTTAGCTGGAAAAGAGCTCTAACACTGTGGAATTATGCTACCAAGAAGCCCCTCTTCTTCCTTCCTGCTTCTTGCCCTAGTCACTTTTGGGACATTTCTATTCTATTTGCTGTCTCCCAGTACCATATTTTAAAGCATGTGGTCTGTAATAATGCAAGTTCCATTCCTGCACAGCCAACAAATAAAGCTGATTAATTCTCTCTTCCTGAAATTATGCACACTGCATTAATATATGTAGTGTTTCACCCCTTAAACAGTGTTTAAAAAAAAAGTCACACTACATTCTCCCATCAATAGTACTTCAGAAACTCTGAAAAAAATTCGTGCCCACAGAAAATGTCAGGGGTCTTGTCCAAGCGCCCTGAGCTTACAAGCCTGAGTTTAAAAACAAACTTGTACCTGAACAGTGTCAGTGCTTTAAGTAGTTACATTTATTATTTAAGGTTTAGCACAACTCAAGTTGTTTTTTACAGAGAGAATGCAGGAGAACAGCCACAACAGAGCAAGAGAAAGAAAGGAAAAAGCAGAAGAAAAATAAGATTCCCTCAGTGCCCACTCAGCTTTTAGCACTGCCTTCCTGGCTGGAGGCACCCACATATGCCATCGGGGCATTGAGAATGGTGGTCCAAAGAGCCAAGTGAAATCTCTCCCCCGTTTGTCTCCTCTTTTCCCCTCGGCTCATCCCACCTGCAAGTCTTGGGCTGCACTCTCAAACACAGCGGCCCTCTTGTCACTCTGACCTCTCCCTGCTGGTGGCTGGGAAGGGACAGGGACTGTACCTGACTCAAGATATTTTTTGTCCAACCATAGTGTCACTATCTCAGTGATACAGCAAAGTTATACCAAGCAGATTCAATAGAAAGGTGACTTATTTACCACTTTAAAATATATACAAAAAAGACAATAACAAGCCTACTTAATGATCGTGAAACAGATTTAATGCCATTTAATTACAGCACCTGTACTAAAAGGCAGAAGGAAAAATATAATTAAACTCCAGAATTAGAAAGAAGGGGAAAAACAGTCTAATAATAGCTACTTCACCAATAAACATAAAGGTTATAAGTGGAATCCCCAGAATTTCAAAGTCAAAATATATTTGTAAAAGTGAAAAGGTTAAAGGCAGAAAAATAATAATCAGGGAGCAAAAGGTAAACAACCCATTAATCATGCCCATCTGCCGAAGCGGCGGAGCGAGCAGGACGCGGGTCGGGCTGCGGAGCAGCGGGGGGGGGGGNCTCCTCCGCCGGCAGCAGCCGCGGCCACCGCCCGCCGGCAGGAAAGGAACGGAGGCATTAGAAGCAGGCACTAGAAGCGGTTCCTGTGGGAAATGCTGCGCTTACAGGGGAGAAGCATATGGTAAGACGCAAAACTCAGCAGGCTGCGGCTGGACAGATGCCTGTGGAAAATCAAGCGTGATGCAATGGAGAAAGCTGTAGGCAAAGGAGTGTTAGCCAGCCTTTCACCACGGACATGGCAACTTCACTTTGCCACTCACCTTCTTCAGCTTCCTCCTCGCAAAAACAATTTTCAGGTCACTGACATGCATTAAAAAGAAGGGTGTTGTCTTTTCACTGAGGTTAGCAGCTTGCTGCATTTCCTTCGGATACATTTGGGGTTTGGGTCTGTAAAACCCATTAAGGACCCCTGACACACTGTGCAGAACAGTGCCAATGGGCAAATATTTTCAGATCTGTGAAGTAAAACAGACTCCATGCTGCTTCATGCCTCAGCACAGCATTGTCTGGCCCCACAGCACAGGCAGGGATGGGCACAAGAAAGAAGCTCCCCCACACCTCACTTCCCACACCTGGGAACATCTACTGCCCTGGTACTCACACTGCTGCATCCCTGAGCTATGACCTCCGGGATTGTGCGTCTGGTGAGGCACTCTATTGAAATATGAGGTGTCTATTGAAATGAGCCACTTCATCTTACTCAGCTCTGAAGCAGAGGAGTTGTGTGTTCCAGTGTGAGTGTACCTTTTGGTCACCCTTGCCCCGTGCCTCTCCTGAAGTGGTCCTGAGGCTGTGAAGGAACATTTGTTCCCTGGTCGTTTGCATAACTCCGTGCCTTGGCCCAAGGTGTGGAATGGCTGGGATGCTCACTTTGCTTTGTGTTCAGGTGCTTTGCCTGGCAGCCCAGCCCACTGCAAAACACCTGCTCTGAGGAGGTTTGCAGATCATGTGTTTCACTTTTGGATGTCAGAAGGGATGAGACACCACCACGAGCAGGGATCTACTGAGGCAAAAGGGCAGGAAAAAATGTTACCAAGAAGAAAAAAGGATGATACTGAACAAGGAGTGAAATCAGGTCATTCCCATAAAATCTTGCTCACTAGGTCTTAGAGAATAATGCCTTTAGATGAATTAGAACACATTTACAAAAATACTTCCTCATATCTTATTTTGGTTCAAACTCAGTAAGAAGGCTGATCCCTTCATAGAATTGCAACGCTGAGATGCACAGAGAACCCTGGTTCAGCAAAGCTTACTTACATGGAAAAGTGATATGGTTTTACAGTGCTTTGATAACTGTCATGGAGATTTTGCTCTAAGGGAGGTAGAGATCTGGACTTGGGAAGTGAAGGTCTTTGGCATAAGAGCACACTTTGGCAAGAGTTTTTTGCCTGAAGAAAATAGTTCCTTCAAGTACTTTAAGCAATGCAGAATACAATTTTTTTTACATCAAAATTCTCTGGACTCTTGAAACATGAAAAATGTGAAGCTGATTTTCATGCTAGTTATTGGGCTGAAAATATGCACAGGAAGCCACTGAGAACCATTTGAAGAAATGTTTTCAGCTTTGACTATAAAGTAAACAAAGAGAAAATGGGTTTGTTTCTCGAAGAAGAAGGAATTTAGTAGTTATCCCTTAACTCTAACACTGCAGAGACGTGCTCCGGGACAGAGGAACCACTCCACTGCAAGAACACCTACCAGGCTACTCAAAGACCTACAGAAGTATCTTTAAAATTTTTAAAGATACTTTTTAAAAGATACTAAAAACTCCAATCTTTTTGGTGTTTGGACTAAGAAGCCTGAAAGTGTGTCAAATTAATTGATGACTGCTAATTTAGATCCCCCTACTAGCACACAGACATATTTGTTCTCAGTCTAGCTCCTGGACATTCTCCCTGCCAATGTTTAAGGCAGATCTTATTACTGAACTGAAAGCTGAAAAAAAGCTTTATTTCTATCTTACAAATTAAAAACCAATATATAACCAGGAGGTACCTCAATTTATCCACATTTCATGTTCAGTTGCAAGCCAGTCTCAATTAAACAGCCATCTTAATTCAGATGGCTTTAGAAAAATGATTTAGAAAAAAAGTTGTTTAGATGATTTAGACCAAAGAAGCTTGCCTAATCTAAGGAGCTGATGTAGAAACTCTAATAAATGAACTAATAAAAAAAAAATCACTCCCACTACCTTGAAAGCAAGATTGTTTTTTCCTCTTTATTAGCATTGCTGTACTAACCTGGCTCTCCTTTCCAGAGAGGTGGAGCCATAGGAGGTTATCATTAATTAATAGCTTTAAAAGATTTTGAATTGAAGATTCAGGAAAAAAGAATCTCCATACTCTATTCAAAACACAGCTGGAGCATACAGACCTGTGAAGCTGCTATGCTAAAAATGCCAGTGTTACAAAGCCAGAGGTGAACCTTTGATGTTCCACTCTGCTGTAGGGTGGCAAAGTCCCTACAGTGACCATGGTGAAAAAGGGCTGATTAACTGCAAGAGCTGGGGTTTTGCTGCAAGGTCCAGATGACAGCTTCACACACTGCTCCCGTGCTGGAAAGCAGGAAAGCAGGACAGTGTGCGTTTGATGTGTGTTCTCCTCAACAAACTAGCAGGTAAATGTGTGCTGAACCAATTTAAGAGGAATCTGCTCTTCACTGAAAGATTAATTCAAATAACGGAGAGTTCAACATAAGCAAAGTAACATGAGAAATATTTTTTGCATTTTCATGACCACATGTCATAAACAGTTCGTATGATTAATATCAGTGTAGCAGGAACTTGTTTCAATGGTGCTTTACTAGTACTCAACCACAACAATTTTGTATTTAACAATAATTCCTAAGCCTACTCCTCTACCTGTGAATGCACAGCAAGTCTCTTCTTGTAGCTCTGGTAACCTCTCCTAGATGCATTAACTTTGCCCGCTCTTCTATCACTTCTCCCCAAGTCCTTTGCCTCTGATGCAAATAATTCCCAGTGGAAGATGCCCTATGCTCAAAGCTGGCTTTTCATCCCTGAATAAGGGCTCATGCAAATGAGATGCTCAACTAAATAAATCCAGCCAGTAAAATAATGTCGTGGAAACAGACCCCCATAACCTGCCTTTGCTTTTACCCACCACTTGTCAGACATGATCACAACAATAGCAAATTAACTTTAGGGAAAAAAAAGCCCTGACAGGGCAAAGATACTTGGGCAATATTCAAATGAACCACTTAACCTTTTGGAACTAAAAGCTTCCTGCAATAATGACACATTAGTCATTAACTCAATATGTGCTTTGTTAAATATTAGACAAGAGCTCACACTCAATTTAGCTCTCACATATACTCAGCCACAAAGAGCCATCTGTGTCGACTACAATCTCCAGGATGGGAAGTGTGCTGTGAATGGCACTCCAGCCTAGTAAAACTCTGGTGTACAGGGAAAAAGTACACAACAGCCAGTATAGCAGGGGAAAAGGTGATCCAGACAGGAGAATAATCCACTTTATGAGGTTATTTGCCCTCCTCAGTGCTACTGATCCTGTGCAAGCACAAAGGAGAACTGAAATAAAGGAGCTCCACGTAGCTCCTGGGCAAGCAAGGAAAGCTCTGCCCAAAGCAGGGCATTGCCCGTGCTCTCCCCAGGGCTTCACCAACAGGCTGCCTCATGTCACTCCTTAAACTGGCAGCTGCCATTCACCAGGTCCCTGGATGGCACAAGCATCATACCAGAGGCAGTGCTTGCATGTGCCTCCAAAGCACTGACTTCCCCTGGAGCTGGGGAACAAAAGGGGAAGAGAACAATGACTTTAAAATATTTGCCCAGTTCAGGGCACAAAGGCTGCATGAATGGGACCTATATATAAAGTGCTTTGAGTTCCTCCCCAAGTGAAGGGAAAAAGGAAGACTAGATTTACTGTGTGTCAAAAATTAATTTTTGTCTTCTTGTGTTCAATGCAGAAAATTGCTGTGTACCCCCCTCACCTGCTGGCTTTCACTTTCTTAGCCCTTCCTGGCTCCCCAGTCACCTTGACTGATGTGGGACTGCCAGTTGGTAGATAATGTCAGCTGGGCTCCATGTGTTCTCCTATGCTTGATATGAGGTGAAAAACATCCTGACAGACCTCTGCTGGTCACCAGATATTAGCCCAAAGCACATTAGTAAGTCCTCAAACAAAAGTTCTTCAAAATACCTAGGTCTGAATTTCATTTACTGTATGTAAAAAAAAATTCAAGATGAACTTCTGGGCTATAAAACACCCCATTTCTTTGTTTTAAACATGTGTATTAATACATATATATATATTATTACTATTATTATTATTACTGGTAGTAGTAGTAGTAGTAGTAGTAGTAGAACTTGTGTTAAAATAAGAAATATTAGTTGTGTGTCATCACATGTGTTTCAACTGCTTGAAATTTTCCTTCTTGTTCCACAAGAACTCAAAAAGTGCTTTCGACAGCTCCTGACCAAGACATAGTACAAGTGTCATCTTGTTTAGCTTTAATGATATTGCTCTGGGCAAGGTCAGATATTTCATATTGTTCTGTCAAGAAAAGAAAACACATAAGCAATAAGATCTGAGAGGTTTCAGGCCTCCTGGGAATCCTCCCTGTAAGCATCACTACAGCAGAGTCTCAACAGGAACAGAGACAAAAATATGTAGCAAGAGGAACAAGCTTCTACAGCATAAATTTATATTTTCAATTATTTCCAAGACTTTAGAGTCAGCGAAATGTTTTTACAATTCCTACTGACCCTCTATAGAAGGCTTCTCATCAGCACTTGAAAATTCAGAGGATTCTTCAACTATACAAGTTCCTTATTTGTAACATATATCCAAACCCATAACAAAGTAATTCTTACTCAAACAACTCAGTTAAGTTTCTGGAAGTGAACTAAGTTTTACAACTAAATCCCTCTACTGTGAGACATGATTTGGGTATATTTAGGGTTTCTGTATGAGTTAGTTGCTCCCTTCTTTCCAAGGACAGAAACAAGCTCCACTGAATCTTGGAAAGTCTACAGAAAGTTTGCAGTTACAAGCCATAGGAGTTTTCACCTGGTGTCTTGTCCTTCTGGAAGATGTGAGACAGAAACATGCACGTTAAAAACAATTGAAAAACAGCAAGAGACCTGCTACAATTTGTCCTGTATTTGTTACTACAGAGATTTTTCTCAACTACTTCTCTATAATATCTTGCCAGACACAGTGAAGAACTGAGAATACACTGAATGCGAAAACATAAAGCTGAGCAGTTCTTGTCACAGTACATTATGATGTGATGATAGTGCTTTTTCTGAATTGTTCCATTAGAAAAGCTATTCTAAGGAGAAAAAATCCGTGGTTAGCAGTCAAAATATTAGGAAGAATTCTTAGTAAATGACGCCTTTAAAAGTCTCCTAGAATAGATATGGAGATTGCACACATATGCAATGGAAAAAAAAAAACCCAAACCAAACAGTACCTGGGTTTGACTGAAAGATTCAATCTGCATTAGTACAGTAGAGGCAAACAGGAAAAGATACATTTTTTAGAAATATTTATGGATTTGGACAATAATATACAGGGTTAAAGGTAACTAGAAAAATGAATCTGTAACTCAGGGTACATGCTTACACTGAGGAGTAAGAGCAGGCCCCAGCCTGATAATGAGAAGCTGTGGAAGCATCAATCCAACTCCAGTCATAGCCATTGCATGGTCTGGAAACAGGACCTGAGACAAATGTTTTACTTGAGGTTACAAATGAGCACAGTGAATTTTTAAAACTCACACTGCCTCAGGCCCATGAGTGGTTATTTGGGTTATGTTCACTGGTTTTACAGATGCACAAATCTCTGTTCCCTATTACCATAGCACCTGGTATTGAATTCAGAATCACAAATACTGAAGTTCAGTAGCAAAGAAAAATTGGATCCCATCAGATTTCTCTACTATCTGCAGATAACCTCTCCTTTCTGGAGAAAGAAAAGTGAGAGTCAGCACAAGATAGCTCTTGCTTGGAGAGGTACTGCAGGGTTGGATGCCAGGGAATCTACAGACACCATTCCTCTGCACCATTAATCCCTTGCAAGCTCTCATGGGGGCACTGCCAGGCTGGTCAGGAGCTTCAAGGGTGTGAAACACTGAGGCTTGGAAACTGAACACAGCACTACCATGGCAGAGCGCTGTCCCACGGCTGTGGGATGTGGCTGGTCAGCCAGTGTGGCTGGTGCCCTATCATCGATCCTCTTCATTCAGGGTATTTCAAGCGAGGGGAATGAATCAGAATTCTGCTTATTGCTTAGGGTCTGGGTATTTTCCCCATTTAACAAACCAATACCCTGTGTTTGTGTGAAGTGATTATGGTACAAATGGTACTATCTCAAATCTATGGTTAAGTCATTGTTGTATTTGTAGTGAACGGTATTGGATCGCTTTGTGAATGGTCAAGTACTCAATGATTAAGTGCTGCTAACCCCTTTTGCAACCTTATCTTTGCATCCATATCCTTGGCACTCTTACCCCTTTTGCATTCCTAGCTTCCATGCAAATAATTCCGAATTGCTTCTAATGTTATCATCCTATCGATGCTTTAAGCTATTTAGTAAGTAATAGAGTGAACCTTGGCATCAAACTCTGTAAGTCATATTTTCACAAACTCATATTAAACCCTGCTTTTGACAATACCTTTGACAGTGTTTCTTTACGTGGCCAAATCACTCATTCATGACAAAAATTCAACTCAAACAGGCCCAGAGGAGGATTCCAAGCAAGGTTTTCCACAGCTTTGCAATGAGTTTGTTGCTCATTTCTGAGCTGCTCAGAGGTGGTAACCAGCACCAGCTGCTCCAGTGAGGACCTGCCTCCCTTCCCTGCACTGACACTTTCAGGAAACCTGGCCAGGACCATACCCTGGGAGCACTGCTGGCCAGTTCCAGGGCCCTGGGGCTTGGTGGAGGACTCCCACGAGGGTCCACTGGAGGAAAGCAAGCTTGTCTGTGTACATAACTACATAGAGCTGCACGGGACATTTGGAAACGATTTTCATCTACTTTGGGACATTCCTGCTAGTCCTCAAATTTTAAAAAGGTGGGTTTCAACTTTGGCTTAAATACACACTATGTATTTTATCAATCCATGTACAACACATACATACAATTTTGTATTTGCTTTTTTGTATATATATATAAATATTAACCTATACATAACTACAGAATTGTCATTATTAATGACTGATTCCTACAGAGAAGCAAAATAGGCACTGAGTGGATGCCTCATATAATTGTAACAAAGTTTTTCCAGATTTGGGGAGGGGGAAAAAGGGGAGAGGAGAGGGAAGGAAGAGAGAAACTGCATGTGAACATTTTTGTTTGGGGGGATTGAAGGCATTTAAGGGACCTTTACAAAAATCACATTTGAGAGACCTCTCGTTCATCTTGCGAATAGTACAAGAGCTTGCAGGAAATGATAATTATCTCCTACTACCACTTGCTAGTACACTATAAAATATTCTTTTAAAATATCTAATGCGTTGAGGTGTGTCAAGTAGCTTTTTCACCACATGATGTGTGATAAACAGGATATCTCTCGTAATCAGAAATCTAAAGCACGCGGGATGTAAAGTTTAAAAGAGCAGTGTTTTTCCTTAAATGAATGTAATCAATGTGCTTATTAGTTTGCTGCAGCAGAAGGAGGGAGTGGGTGGGTGTTTCAGAGTTGGCACATGTCTATTTGGCAACAGTGAATAGCCTGAGTGTTTATAGAGAGAGCTCTGTGGAATCCCTAGATTCTGCAGATTTTCTTACCAATTTTGTCTCAGATAATTAAGGATTTTAAATAATAAAAGAAAAAGTTAAAGAGGAAGTATGAGCTCCAGCTGGATCAAATAAAAAATAATAAAAAAGAAAGAAGGGTGTTTAAATTCTCAATATTGCCTTAAAACTAAAAATCAGCACTAAGGCACAATTTGGCTCTTAAAAGTAACTATGGAAAACTGGCACCTGCTTCCTCAACAGATCTCCTCCCTGGGTGTATCCAGAGATATATCTTCTTAAACTAGTGATTTTAAAAAGTTTCTACAGCTGTTGGACCTGCAAGGCACAACCCATAAACGGGACAGGACTGAGCTTGAGATTTCCTGGTCGATACCTGGCCAAACTTCATCGCTTCATTGACACCGCAAGCAACAACCCCAATGTCTCGAAATCCCACCCTCTCCTGCAAGTAAGGATGTTACAGCAACCCTGAAACGAAAAACATATGTAAGTTTGCACAAATGCAGCCGAGCTGCTCTCTGGTCATGCCTGGGAATAACTGTGGCAGACCTCCAGCTGGGACAAAGTTTCTCTTTCCTGCCTGAGGAGCAGGACAGCTGAGGCTTAGGCACAGCATCGCCCGTGGGAGGAAACTTCTCGCTGCAACAAACTGGCCACAGTGTTCGTGCCTCTTTCATGCAGACGAGAGCCAGCTCGGGCACCCGTGCTGACCTCAAGGAGGAGGTGAAGACACAGACAAAGGATATAATTCTGTTCTGAGGGATGATACACTGCTGCCCCAAAGCAGCGGTCATTCATGGTGCCTCCAACATTGCTAATGGCAGCAGAAACAAAAGGTCTGACCTGCCCTCCTGCCCCACTTTTCCTCCTTTCTGTAGCTCAGCCTCTCACCCTAGAAACACAATTCTCTTTCATGTACAGTTCCAAAAAGCCATAGGCCAGTTTTGAGTACCAGCTAAGAGCTGTGTAGCCGTGTTAGGTTCAGCAAGTCCCAAAAGCCTGTTGAACTGAGCCCTTGGGGGTCTTGTGGCAGACTTGGAGCAGGGAAGGAGGTAGGGCTGCTCTTCTCTGAGAGCAGCATCTCGGGTGCCATCAGGCACAAGGACTTAGCTCAGGACACAGCACGAGGGCTGCAGCAGAAGCTGCAGGCTGCCTGCGAGCAGCCATGAGGATGGACAGACAGAGCCAGGGTGACTGACATTAGCATGCTCATATCTGGATTGGCTTCTGAGAGCTTGGACACTGTGAGGAGCTGAACAGACCTCCTGTGCCATTGCCTCTGTTCAAGTGTTACCAGATTCCTGCAGCTTGTGGCCAGGCAGTTGCAATTTCTCCACAGTCACACACAAGCTCTGGAAAGGAGCAGGAGCTGAACTATGTGCTCGCCCAGCATCATGGCAGCTTCCTAACTGCAATTTTATTTTGAATTGTTCCAGTCTTTATAGCTAAGTTATAACTATAACACAGCTATCAAATTAGCCCAAGGATGATTTTTTTATTTAAATCAGAAAGAATTACGCATCCTCCCTAGTTCTAATACATGTAAGTGTGTAATACCTGGATGCAAATGTGTGTTTGTGTATACACACATATAATACACTGATCAAACACTACTTTATTATTAGGTGTTAGCATCTGGTTGACCACAATCTGTTTCCTGCTTTTACTGTGACTAAAGAGATCGACACTCTTTGGCAATATGTTATTTTGCCAGTTATACCAAATTAAAAGCTAAGTAAAACACCGGCAGCTATTCAAAAGAGGGAAAAATCTGTATATTTTAAAGATGTTATATCTCATTTTGTCCAGTCAGTGACTATGTGAATTAGATGATATTCAATAAACCAAAATGTATTTCTTAAAATATATACCTACTAGGTGCGCTTTACCTTTTTTTTTTTTTAAATTTAATATTCAAAAGTTATACTGAGACACTAAACCAATATAACACCAAGGCTATGTGTAATCTTAATTCCCACTTCAGAGGTCTCTGCCAGATCCCCACTAAGGGGGCTCCTTCTCTCATGAAGGCAGCTCCTTCTCAAGCACTGGCATTCTCTGCCTTCCCCCAAAACAGGAAGATCACATGCTTTTATACCCTCTCCAAAGCTGCGTTCATGCCCTGGTACCAGACCCAATGTCCAATGCCAGTTTAAAGTAATCTTTGCTATAAAGCCATTGCACTGAGGTCTCCCTGCATCCTCCCACCTGAGGAAACACTGTCAGGGATCCAGCAAGGGGCCCCAAAAGACACAGCAAGGCTTGCAGCTCTCTCAAGGCCTTCAGTGTTCGATGCCACATCCAAATAGGCAGTCACAGAGGCTGTGCCAGCTTTCGGAGCCTCGCCAGACTTTTCTTATCGACAGCTGCACAGCATGGAGGAGCCTCTTGGCTCAAAACATTTCTATCTGGTGGGATGCAGAGGGAGAAGGGACAAACCTCTACCTCATTCACTCTCCAGCAAACTGGAAAGCCTGAAGGAGTGCAGCCCCTAAACCACACTGTGCCATAGGCATTGATAGGAGTTCACCAGAGAGATCTTAACTCCTTAAAAACATAAGGACCTGATGTAAAGGTTTCCACTGACTTCAGATCAGGCCCTGAGTGTAGCACACAGTGGGGTATTATCCTTAGGCAAGTCCACAACACCTGTCATCTGGAAGAGTCAGGCTGAGGAAAGAGGTGATGCTCATGCTGAGCTGTGGGGTACATCCAAAGCCCCACCCCTCATCCTTTCTCAGCACACATAGCATCTGGATCGAACATTTTATCCTTCAAAGCCCTTTCCCAACTATTCAGCTTTGGCAGTGACCATTTTCTCACGGGATGCTGATTACCCCTACCATTTCCATGACCATCTATTATAAATAATGGCCATGCACAGAACTGTGTAGGTGAAGCACATTAATTTTGATACTGCTCTGTGATGGGGGCATGCGAAGCTGCTTCTTTGGGAAGGTCCCTCCTCCCCTCTTATTTTGATTTTTCTGCTTCTATACTTGATGACTAGCAATAAAAATGGGTAAACAGAGATCCAAGGGAAATGAAACTACATCTGCGG
This sequence comes from Edolisoma coerulescens, assembly GCA_013397115.1. Classification (NCBI taxonomy): domain Eukaryota; kingdom Metazoa; phylum Chordata; class Aves; order Passeriformes; family Campephagidae; genus Edolisoma; species Edolisoma coerulescens. The sequence goes on from VWZW01005957.1 coordinate 1,152,051, forward strand.
AACATTCAGAGCCAAAATACACAAGGTGGATAATTTGCATGCTGTATGTAAAAAGTAGTTATGCAGCTTTCTTCCTACTCTTTACATCTCCATAAAACATAATAATAGATTTCTAATTATACATCCAAATAATAGGCAAGCTGCAAGATGCTGGGAGAAAATTAGAAAGGGGGAAAGAAACTAACCAAAGGTACAGATGTAACGAGGGTAGTGACATTTCTATAAAGAAGCTTTAATGGTTGTTAAGTAGTCATTTTGAAACAGAAATTTTTTAAGTGTCCTAATAGGAGTTTTCATTTTCAAACAATTTGCTATGCAGTTAAGTGATGTCAGACTACAAGCTGCAATCTACTACAATGACCAAAGAAGAGCTGTTTTCACACCCATCACAATATATAATTGATTCCCAAATTGGCTTTCTACAAAAGAAACCAATCAGATTTATGCCAAATTCAGGCAGTGGATGAAGTCTTGACTTTTGATGTTAAACATCTGATAAACTTTATGCTAACATAACATGCTATATTAAATGATAAGTTCTTCAACATAAAAATAATTTCACAGTGGATCATGAAACACAGCCAATGTCCCCTTTTTGTTGGCAAATAGAATCAGCTGCATTGCTGTAGGGAAGGGGTACATCCTCTGCCCACACACAATGTGAGAGCTCCAGCCAGCAGCTCCTTCTTCCCCCTGTAAAACCCTTCCCAAACTTTGTCCTGCCAACCGCCTAGCTGCCAGGTGGGGGAGATCTGGAACCCCATCCTTCATGAAAGAAGGGTGATACCCCAAATTGTAGAAGCACTAGGCACAGTCACTACATCAGTCAGTGCCCCAGCTTCCACACTGAGCAGCAATTCACCATCTGAGGTGACTCCTCTCCTGAGATGGCTCCTCTCCTAGGGCTTCCACCAATTTCAGCAGCTGGCAGGGTTGGCCTGGTGCTCTTGGAAGTTCAGTTGCCCCTGACTCTCTACAGCTGCTCTGAGTTGCTCTACCTCCTGCCCAGTTTTTTTTCATACTTTGGAGTATCTTCATGGGGCAGCTGTTTTGCACATTCCTGGTCCGAGGCATGAGTATTCCAGAGGGTAATGGGTATGTTTTGCACAGTCAGCCCATCAATATCAGCTCCATCAGCACACCTGATGCAACCAGCTATCCCTGATGAAATAAGGCAGAGATCACCCAGAAATCTGGCTGTTAGAGAAACAAAGAAGCAAACTTTTTTCTAATGAAATTTTCTAAATACCATTTTCCTTTCTCATTTTGCCTTAGTCAAATAAAATCATTAAGGGATCTTCGCAACTTGAGTACAAATGAGTCTTTCAGCCTTGGAAGCATGACTTAGAGAAGAAAATAATCTGCCTGTTTGCTTAACTCTGAAATTAAACAGAGTTCAGAGGTAATGCAGGGGGAGGAATTAGAACAGATCTCAAAGTGACTTTCTCACAGGAAAGGGAACTCTTTGAGAAAAGCTGACTGTTAAACTTGTGTGTCTCATCAGCTCTCCTAGCAGAAGCAATAGCTACCAGAGATACCTCAGATGAAAGATGCAGGAGGGACCCCTGTGGCCTTGGCTCAGAAACGTCCAAGAGATGTCAGCACGCATGTCAAGGTCTCCCTAAAGAAAACACTTTTTAATTCCTAAGAATTTAACTGTTGCTGAGCGAGGAGAAAAACAAATTCCTCCCTACCTTGCAGGTGATGTAATCTGTGGGTGAACTTTTACTGAATAACAGATCCTAGATGTCTATTGTATGAGCAGGGGCAGCCCTTGCTTCAGCACTGCTGGGGTCCCCCCGCCCCAGAACAGTACAGCTTCAGTGAGGTCTTTCTGAGCCTCTCTCAGCAAACCCAGACAGCAAACACACCAAAGGCGGGCCTGGAACTGCAACACACACTGCAGCAGCTGCCTGGGGCTCTCCCCAGCTGTTCCCAGAGTTTATTACTGGGGTGTCCAGCTCGGGTTGAGCATGACAGGTGACACGTAGCAGAAAGGTGTAAGACTCTGACAGCCCAGCTGCCCTATGATTTTATTTGTGAGCTGGCTGAGGATATTGTGCAACCACATGCTTGCATTCTCCTTTTGCAACGAAGTTGAAGGAAGCAGACGTTTTGTCTCACACAACACTGTCAGTATTCATGTCACAGCCTTCTCGGGCATTGTTGTTCCTGCCTAAGAGCCCTCAGTGAGGATGTTGATGTCCACCTCACACTTGCAGAGATGGGCATGCCATGCTCAGACCAAGTGTGAAAAGTGTTTTATAAGACAGAGACACGAGGTCCTTTACAAAGAAACGACCTCTTCTTTCTCTGTTACACAGTTTGTAACAGTATTCTTATAATTTTATCATTGACAATGGATAATCTATACTCATTCTTGCTTGGTGGAATATTTTCCTCTAAAACCTCAGTTAATGTTATATGAATACAAGTTTAAACAAACAAAAATATCCTGTTGATATCTCCACCAGCACAAAAGCATTACAGCTGCCACTGCCCATATGTGATCCAGCACCCAAAGGATTAGGTATATATGGCCAAAGATTTAGTGGTGCAACCAATCCAAATGCTGCAGGGCTGCTCTGGGACTTGAAATAAGAACTGTACCAAGACATACTGTGATTTTTTAAAATAATTTCTGCCCTGGTACTGTTAGTGCAATCAATTTTTTCTTAGCACTATGTCAGTTACAACAGTTACTAAGGCAAAGTGTAACCAGGCCAGCAGGAAAGTGCCAGGACCAGTTCTGGAACCAAGGAGAGTTTGCTTTTTTTGACCTCAGAGGCAAATCAGCACTTTCAGAAAGATTTAACCACCTTGTATCTCCTGCTAATTATCTCTTAGTCTCAAATTGCTTCTGTGATGTACCAGTCTGCTCAGGACATGTGACAAGCACACACTACTCTGCTTGCATTGTTTATTATGTCAGTATCATCAGCATCTGAATATGACATTTATAAATGATGAAGAAATAGTCAGGACACACCTTGAATACCTTAAAGATTTAGTGTGTTGAAATACACGGTGATGGGAGTGGAGCACTCAAGGTTTTCTTCCTTCAAACTGAGCAAGTCCCCAGAAGAGCAGCAGAGTATCCACCACAGCTGATGTGGCTGGTAGCTCGGAGAGAAATGGCAGGTGGACTGGAAACCCACCAGAAAGACTTCAACATTTGGGTATTTAATACTGAAAACTAACAGTAAAGGTGATTTCTGACACAGTGGCTGAAGGCAGATGCTAAGCACCATGAAGTCTAAACCCACTACTGCCCATTTGTTTGCTTGTTTTGTTCTTCTCCCACACTGTTTGTGTGGGCAGGAACACGGGCAGTGATTTATATTTACATGTTTGTCTGGACATTTAGTAAGATAACACAACCTATATCCACTGTGTGCTAGCACAGCATAAGAAAAGCCTTTGCTTCCAATTCCATCCCATGAAATTTTATCCACATAAAATATCACAGAATACTGGGAAAATTATTTTCAATATTTTTAAGGATTTTATGAAACTGTACAGATAAAATGCAGTTTCAATAACAAATCTCCCTCCCCTTAGCCAACACTGATTTCTGGCATTTTATTTAAATAATTATATTTATTATGTTACGTATAGGTTTGGTATGAGATTTCTAAGGGTAGGTTTAGGTTGGATATAAGGCAGAAATTCTTTACAATGAGGATGGTGAGACACTGGAACAGGTTGCTCGTAAAGGCTGTGGCTGCCTATGCCTGGAATTGCTCAAGGCTGGGGTGGATGGGGCTTTGAGCAATCATGTGTAGTGGAAGGTGTCCCTGCCCATGGCAGAGAGAGCAGAACCAGATGATCTTTGAAGGTCCCTGCAACCCAAACCATTCCGTGATTCTTGATGACTGGCACAGTGTTACAGTACCATTTCCAAGCTTCAAAGAGCAGACTGCGCTTCTTCGCATAATGTAATATTAATTTGAAGGTATTACTTATACACTGAAATCAGACTGCTGAAAACCAGTATTAACTGACATTTATTATTTCTCACTAAAACCTTTTCTCTTGTCATGCGTGAAAAAGAAGTCCCGGAAAGACAATTCGACTATACCCTTTCGGAACCCAATACATTTATTCTCGCAGTAACGTGTTGTTGCCGAAGCACTGTTTATGAGGAAGACGCCTCATTTCTTTCCCAGTATCCGCATCCCACTCCCCGCCGCGGCTCTCTGCATTCGGTTGCGAACTGCGCCACCTCGTGGCAGCGCGGCAGCATCGACCACACCGGGGACACCCCCGAGCTTTCCGTGCTGCCCTAAGAAACGGGACAAGCATTGGATGCCGGTGGCATGGCCATGTTCCATTGGTCTCACAGGCAATTCTGGTATCTTAAAGCAAAAACATCAATTTGGCGGAGAGGGAAAAAAACCCAAACAAACCAGCCTCGCTGAATCACAACATACATCGCCCAGAAAGCACAGAGGGCTTATTTATTTTTGCCCACACTCAGAAAGTATGTTAATGTTTAGTGTATAAGCACCTGCCACAGGACACTAAGTTATGAAATCTTGTTGGCAAGCTAAGTTGGTCCACACTGCAAGTGTTCAAAAGTGAGACCTAAGAAGCCTGGCTTGAACACAGAAGCCAGGTGTTCAGGGCTGCTTCCCTCAATAACCTTGGAAATGCAATGGAGTAAGAGGAACGGGAAGTTAATAGAGATTATTCAAACTGATGAGCTGATTCTACTACTGTGCTGTTGTCACAAATGATGATTAACAACCCTGATAAATTTCCTTATTTGGTTCTTCCACATGGTAGTTGTTCTAATGTCTGCAAAAATGAGTAAAAAAATTGGTAGTTTCACCTTTTAATCAGCTTTAACACTGCAGAAACAATCTTTCTTAGTACAACTATTTAACCTCCTACCTCCTAAATGTTGACAAGTATTGCAGATGATTGAGAGGAACTTCATACAAATAAAAAATGAAAAAAAATTAAACTGTAGAGTTCTGGTTGGTTTTTCTTCTCTTTTAATAATGTTTTTCTCTTTCAGGTCACTTTCAGATTTAGTTGGAAGCCTGATCTAGTAGCTATGAAGCAAGTGACCGGGCTGCACAGCACTAACTAGTATTTCTAGTGACTTTCCTAAAAAGTTGTGGTAAATTCTGAAACTTCATCTCACTTTTTTTAAACTCAGTTCAAACATCAAAGGCCACAGCCATACTTATTTGGAAGGTAAAACAGTAATTCCTTTAAAACATGATAGAAGTCTTCGCATGTTATAAGCGCTGATATTCTATTGCACTCGTAGCTTCTTGCCTAGTAATAAGGCAATCAGTACGGCCAGTAATGTGACCAAACTGATCAATTCTCATTTGAGAAGATACTAAGATAAAAATTCTACTATTTAATCTTCTCTAGAATCTTCTTCAGCTAGCACCTTCAAGACCATGTGCTCATGTTTGTTTCATAATGTGAGCATGCCAAAAGAATCCTTAGGGACCTGTCCCAGCATGGATGAATGTTTTTATTACAAATCACAGCTTCTACTGATACATGACATAGAGTTATTTTGCTACACACAAGCAATTCAGATTTAAATGAACAGAAATGCTAGTTAAGCCTTCCTGTATTTGCCTTACCGTAAAATATCTCATGTAAAACCCCCATTTGTTTTTCAAAGGGACAGGTGAATTGCCTCAGCTGTTGGATTCAATTTAACAAGTCACGGAATCCTCTGCATTGGAAGAGACCTCTAAATTCAGTCTGACCATCTACTCAGCAGTGCCAAGTCCCCCACTAAACCGTGTCCCCAAGTGCCACATCTACACATCTTAAAAATACCTTTGGAGATGGAGACTCCACCACTTCCCTTGACGGCCTCATCCAGTGCTTGACAACCCTTTAGGTGAAGACATTTTTCCTAATATCCAATCTAAACCTCCCCTCATACAACTTTAGGCTGTTTCCTCTCAATCTATCACTTGCTACTTTGGAAAAGAGGCCAACAGCAGCCACCGTACTACAACATCCTTTCAGGTAATTTTAGAGTCACGCATTCTGATCGAGCAGAACTACCTTAGCAATGAGAAATCCTGCCCAAGTTTACCAAGTATTCTCATGGAACAAGAGTTAAAAAGAAGCACAGGCTTTGGGGAGACGAATCACAAACACATCGGTCAAGGATGCATACCCAGTTTCTGACCTCTGTTTTATTCAGCTCATGAGGTCTATCTACTCACTGCCTCCCCCACCCCCCGAATGCTGCTTGGGAAAATAATGACCTGTACACATCACTTATAGTTGCTTATCAACTGCAATGACGTGCTGGCACCTTTTGTGGCCTCTGAGGTACAGTTTTTGGTATGATCTACAGCAAATAAGCAGAGCAGGTACTCTAGCACTTAAAAAAATCTGGCTGGGGAGAAAGAATTCCAAGTACAGAAGTGCTCTAAATTAAAAGAAAGCTGGAAAGTACCCTGTTGTTAAAGCTACTGAGTTGTATTTTTCTGCTTTTCCTGGTGAGATGAACTTTATCCTCTCTTTTGCTGCAGCCCACTTCATACAGGACAGATGAAGGATATGCTCTTCCTTGAAAATATTTGACCTCTGTCCCAGGAAGGAAGTTGGCGATAAACCAAAACCTTAAGCTTCTGGGTGAGTGCTGTAACCACTAATCTATTTTGGAAGGCTACAATTATAGACAGGAGGTGGGCAGCACTGTCATCACCTCCTGCTTCTGATTTTAAAACAGAAAAGTTATGACTGTATTTGGAAAAGAGTCCAATGCTATCTTTGTGCATTAGCCATATTCGGAACACGCCTCCTTGAACAGGCCCCTTGAGATTTAAGGGGTGGAGAGGAGTATCTTCTGAAAGACAACTTCAGCTTACTCCCTCCAGCTCTTTCTGCATTTGGGGGAAGAACAGAAAAACTGACTCCTCCAGAGGATGATTCAGAGAACCTAAATTTAGGTACTTGTTCTGAATCACTCCCTACTTAACCTGGGGAAGCATCCTGGAGACAACTGATTCCACAGGCAAAGGTTATCCTCTGTGACAGTTCCTCTCCCAACATCCCCTCAACTGTCAGTACTATTCTCCCTGGCTTCTCAACTCCACCACAGTTTAGGTAGGAAGTTGTTGCTTATCCTCAGATACCTGCGAGGCAGAAAGGGAGGCACGTTGAAGATGTCCAAATACCTGGTTAGAAGCTGCCTAATTTCAGAATTTTAATTGCCAAATCATTAAACAAATAGACTGATTTTCAGAAGTTATAATCCACCAAGCGTTTCACAAATCATTATTGATTTCACTGGAGCTAAGATGCAAAGTTGGCACTGGGGCGACTATTTTAGGTTTAGCATTCTGTCAAATTGTACCATGATTTTCCACAATTTTTTAGAGTTGTTTGCTGTTTTTTAAACAGAAGACATAATAATTATAAAGGGGGAAAAAAAGTCTTTATTACTAAATACATTCATACAACATTTTAAAATCATAAATCAGTATGTTTTGAAATTTTGCAAGCACTTTGTCTTTCTTTAAATGCTCAAGTCCTATCGCTTTTTCCAGGTGAATTTCCGTCTGGATCCCTCTTGACCAGGCTTCTTTCGTTCCTTCACACGTGGGTCAACTGTTAGTAATCCAGCTACAAAACACAGAAGAACACCCATTTATTTACTGCTACTAGCTAATATTAAAGGTATACCATCTCTGAGCCAGTAACTTTGACTTCCACTAACAACATGATTTCTAACATCTAGAGGCCTAAAGGTTCAGAACCACAAAACACTGAAAGGAGTGTCATCAGATGCTCTAGCATTTTAACTTCTCTTTAGTAACGGAACTTCATTCATATTTTCCTTTACAAACCACTAAAAAAAACCCCACACATTGTTTTTTATCTATCCATATTGCTTAAACCCTTAGAGCAGTGGTCTCCAAACTTTTTTGATGATGTAGTCCTAACAGTCTTTTTGAGCATGTACTCCCAAATATATGTATTTATTCATTTATAAATTATATACAGCACATTCTTACCGAATCCCAATGGATCAGCTTCACATTCCCCACTCTGGAAACCACTGCTTTGTGATATATTTATATATAAGTGCAAATATACTTATATGTAAATATACTTAAAAGTATATTTGGTAATGTCCCAAACATGTTCAGAATTATGCTGATCTCAGTACAGATACCAAACTCACTACAATGTCTATTTACAAAGGTTTTCCTAGCAAGCCATACTTGCCAGTGCAGAAAAGGTACAGTCAAAGAAACTTGTTGCAAAGCATGAAGACAGCTTTGGTTTCATGGCTGGCAGTAGAGTGAAAAAAATCACAGCTGTTCTGCCACTAATAGAGGCAGGTATGCTTGCTCCTCTGCAGGTCCAGAAAGTGCATAGCTAGTTAAAAGCTCACCGTTCATAACTCTGCATTTGCTGAAACAGTATGGGCATCTCATCACTGGGAAGCATCAAATCCTGCAGTTATCTAAATAAATTCCATCTTATCCTAGGTAACTTGTAAACACTAAATAATGCAAGAGAGGAAAGCAGCTCCCTCAGTTTGGCTAGTTGCACGCAGTACGTTTATGCTCATTACTCTCTCTTCAAAGCCAACCCTCCAGCGTTTATGTTTGAGAAGAAAACTTTGTAAAACATGAACAAGACCAGCCAAGTCAAACAAACCACAATCTCGGTACCTTACAGCTCACTAATGTCTGATCCAGATTTATTTAGTCGTGAATATACATTCGTGTTTTGTGATTCTATGGTGAGGCAATATAAGCTGGTTAATAGACCTAAAAGAGGTCATGAACAGATGGAAAAACGCTTGAGAAGTCATCCAAAATGTACACAAAGGATGCTAGGAAACAAGTGAAAACAATCTATAAATAAATGCAGATCCCTTTCATACAATATACAAGGTTTCACTGGGATTATTTACTCAAATCTGGTCCTTAATGATCCTTGTATTAATTCTGTTAATTACCAGAAACACATTAAGAAACATTGAAATAATTTCAATTCCTACCTTGCCTCATGAATTCCACCTCCTTTTCTGTCACAAAACTCCTTAAGGCTTTAGCAGAGGCTAAACGTATTGCTCCAGCCTGTGCAGATCTTCCTCCACCAGAGACTGTGCAAACCATATCATGTTTCCCAATTCTGCCAAGAAACTGGAAAGGAAACAACAACTGTTCCCTAAGGGAAAAAAAAAAAAGAAAAAACAAGGAAAAATTAAAATGATTCATGTGCATAAAGTTCCATGCAATGCACATTTCTTAGCATTGTATATACAAAAACATAGTTAACTTTTGGGCAGAGATCCAGAAAGGCATTCACATCTCATTCAAATCAATAGGAAATTAGCAGCTAGGAGCATATTCCAGCTGACAATGGTAAATACTTTAAGTTCAGTTTTGCAATGACTTTTATTCCACTACTTCTCTATAGAAGCCAAAATCCATCAGCTCTGGATATTGAAACTGAGCAACCTCTCCCTCTATTCTTGAGCTTAAAAATCACAACATAAAATAGAAATAAAAATCACATTAGGAATAGAAACTTTATGTCAGCCTTATGAGAAGAGTCTTCTCTACATCAGACTGTGCACACCTCCAAAATCTGAAGCTTTACATGAAGTGCCTCACCTTGTTTGCTTCCACTATGTTACTGTATGCCAGAGTAATTACACATGCATGCAATCTCTTGGGAAACACTTAAAGATAATGTTTATTATTTATTTTTAAAATAAATTTCAAGTAATTTCTAAAGGGACTAAAATTTGAACTATTCAAACAGTTTGTGCTCTTGGTTTTTGCATCCCTTCAGAAAAGGTGAGGCAAGGAGCACAGAGCAAGGCTTGCCTATGAGTAAACTCCTGAAAATGAGGAGGAAATCCAAGACACATTTTTATAAAACAGATAGTTATACAGAGACAAGAACATAGAATCAACTGTGTGGAACACAGCCCCAACATATAATTGTATGGCATTACTTCTGCTGGAATAATTTAAGTACAGTAAAAATACAGCATTTCATAGTGCTCTCACCTGTCCTGCAGCACTGGGAAGTAATGTAAAATGTCTGTTCCATTCACTGTAATTTTTCCAGTCCCGTTGTCATAAACTACTGCAGTAGCTCTTGCAGTTTTTCTTTTACCTTAAAGGAATTAAACCAAATCTTTTATGAGGCTTCAATATTCTACAGAACTTCAAGTGCCCAAGCAGTTAAACAAACCTCAACACATTCATACAGTGCCAGCTGTTTGGTTTTACAGGCTGAGGCAACAAAAAAAAAATGCAAACAAAGAACAACTATCTTTCAATATATTTTGATCAATGTCTATTAAGTGGGAGAGAAGTGCGTGCTGGGAGACCAATCTCCTTCAACATAAAGGAAGCAATCATTCTGATAAAGGAATTATGAAACAAGTAAGACATTCTTCTTCATTTTGGGGGTGATGGGGCACAAACAAGACTGGTTTTGAACTTATTAAACTTGGTGGCTTTTCTTAAATCACACGGGTTGCACCCTCATCAAACTTCATTAACTACTGTTCTGAAGATACTACTGAAAACCAGTGCAAATTAAATTACGGTTTGGTGCTCTCACATCTTTGTTGCCATGTAATCTTGAAGACGACCCAGGTAAAGCAGAGCTCTCCAGCCATTTTGCCCCTCAAGTTCTCTGTGACCTTTGCTCTTACTATCATCTGCTGCCTGCTGCATAATACCCATCATCTCTAAGATTCCTCTTAAACGTACAGCATAAGGTGAGTGTGCACACACGCTTTGTCCAGAAAGTCATCAGTCTTTACATGTTGTTGCCACATTATTTTTTCTATGCAATCACCCATATCCTATATCATATTGTTTTTCAACTATGTGTCCCTCCAATGAAAATATAACGGCCTGTGTTTAGAAGATACGGAGACCGTCATGGCTTTTCTCTAACATTTGGTCCATCTCGGTATGAATGATCAATATCCTATTATCCATCTCTGTCCCATAATGTTTAGAAGATTCCTCTTCACATTTTCCTAGGCTGTTTGTAAATATCCAAATGCCTTGCTATTTATTCTTTGCATCTTCCAAGTTCCCCTTTGCTGGACTGCCTACAAAAGTCATGATAAAGGTTACTCAGTAGTCTAAGCATGCCATTTTTATACTAAGCAACAACATAGTTATATCCATGGAATTATTCGTATGTGTTTGTGCTCCTGCAGTCCTCCACTCTCTATGTTCAGCAATCAACTCTGGCCAAAAATGAAAGTCCTTTTGTATCCTCCAACCTGTAACACAACGAGGTCCTCTCCACAGAGGTACCACTGTATAGAAATACATATAAAAACAGCTGGTAAGAGTCTGGGCCAAAAACTTGTACTTTCTGACCAGACCATGTCTTAACTTGGTGTTCCACAACATCACTAACAGCTATACATGCAGTATACATATATATGAGCATATAAAATGAAGCAGTGACACTTTCAGCAGTGTTGTACATACTATAAAGAAAGCAGTGTGAAGAGGAAAAAAGTCTGCATCATTACCAATCAACTTGAAATTATTACCTTCCCCGGTGCTGAAGGCCACTCCTCGCTCATCATACTGCAAGGGCTCAATCACTACCTTCTGCAACTGCACAGGAACTTCTTTGGAAAACTTCTGTATGTAATTCTCCTCGATGTCAGCACACGGCAACGCTACCAATTTTTGTAAGAGTTGAATAAATCTCAAATACTGTAAGACAACAAGACTTCATTAAAGGATGCAAGTGTAATTGCATTTGCGAAAACTTTCTATTTTTATTTAATGGATCTTTCCTACTTCACTTTTATTGATGATTTCTGACAAGATGACACTTTTGCACCTACATGCTGATTTAAGAACAGCATGCAGTTGCATCATTTTCTGTGTGACTAAAGACACCTAATTCTTTCTTCACTAAACAGTGAAACTTCAAAGCATAATCAACCCCTTTTTAATAAAGGATAATTGTATTAGAATGAAGTTCATCTCACTTTTAAAAAGAAAACATTCTGGGGGGTGTCTTAATTACTTTATTATTGTTTTATTAAAATAGCAAAAGGAAAAGATTTTCACCTGATTTTAGTAAGTCAGCATATTCACTGATTCGGAAATAATTTTATTTCACTGAACTGATCTCATAAATGATTATATTTCATAATGTATACAAAAAATGCCTATCTATCTTTGGCTGTTCAAGCTGAGTTACTTTAATGTTTATGATTTCCTTTAAAACTGAACAATCAAGGTATTTAAAAATTCAAGAGATACTTGACTTAAAGGGCAACCTCTTGAAATAAATTATCCTTCGCTACTGTGTGGTTCTCCTTCCCCCTTATACCTCCCTCCAAAGTTCTTCAACATGTGATTATAGAGTACACACCACTGTGTTAACCCATTTGTGCCAAAAGCTGGGATGTCCTGTTACCAAGTGTTACTGGCAGGAGCACCAGACAGCCGTCACCAGATATAAAGGTATCACACCATCAAAAATGGATATATAGATATCATAACCTGATTTTTGAAGGTTTTTTTACTTACAAGCAGTTATCGAAAGTATTAGTTCTTCTCTCTGTTACCAGAGTCTTCTCTAGCACAACATTTCTATTTTTCTTGTAACTAAATAATAGTCCCTGAAGTCTGACATCACTTGAAAACTACTTCTACCTAACAATATGACACAGACGTGTAGTAAAGCCTTTGAGGAGCAGAAATATGAAAATACAAAAATGTAGAAATTATAGAGACTATAGAAGTAGAAAGCTTCCAAAGTTTTCACTTGGAGAGTGCAAAGGGAAAAAAAATCAATAGCTCTGATTTTGTTTAATAATGTAAACACCACTGAAAATTTTGTTGCAGTGGCAAAAGGTAAGAATCTGAGCAGGTAAGACTGGCAGCTTATACCGAGACATTTCAAATATATTTAAACAATGCTTTTTACTACAGGCCGAGGCTTTGTGGTCTTACATGGAAAAGGCCAGTATGTAGAAGGGTTTGGTGTTGGTTTTTGGTTGGTTGGGGTTTTTTTAAGTTTATTGCAATGTACTTTTACAGATGTAGAATGCACTAAAACCAAGCAGTGAAGAATACCAAACTGTTTGGTTGTACAAGTAGACCTGGCACTTGGAGAGGAAAAATGGCCATTCCAAATGCCATTCCAAATGCAGGAGCTACTGAAAACACTGAAGTCTTAATGCCTTCTACTGTGAACAACATAAAGAAAGACTCCTGGGTATTACCAGTATGGAGAATTTACAACAACTACTTCTAACTTAGGCGTATGGACCACAATCTGCTCGAGACCTTTTCACATCCCCCACAGACAAGGAAGCCATAACACGCTACTGTTCCTGATGACAAGTGAGCAAAAGGCATGTTTGCTGCTGTTACGCTATTTTTGCAAAGCTGTTGTCCACATAACAGACAAGATTGAAGAACACTGCTTCTAGGTGAGAAAACACTTGGGACGTTCAGACAAATAGAGTTACATTCTCTGGTTACATTCTCTGTCATATTCAAGCTTCCAAAAGCTGGCCAAATAGACTGAACCTGCTCTTACAAAATTTAATGCTCTTCAGGGGAGTGCAGGGAAAAGGTCTGAGTGAGAAAGAAGTATATGACTATTAGGATGAATAGTGTTATCCCCAGAGATAGATATAAAGGACAACTCTAAACTCACAGAGTGACACAGTTTGCAGACACTGAGGAAAGTGCAAAACCCTCCTCTCTCCCACCATATTCATATCAAGGAGAATGTAACAGGAGGTATCTGTATCAAACCACAGATCTATACAGTTTTGTGTCTTGTTTCTGATATTTGATTCTGAAGCTAATCACTAAGAAAAAGAACTCCTTATTTCTAATAAGCCTTCTGTGATTTTTCTATCATTACCATGTCATCCTTAAGATTAAATAAGTCTGTGCAGGTTTACTGTTGTACAAATCCATAGTGTTTCCCCATCTTAAATATTTACCCCTTCTCTACAGTTAGTAACAGAGATTCTAGCCCTGTCTGTTTTTCATCTGTAACTACAATAAATGACTATTTCTTTCTATAATAAATTGTTACTATACCCCATTCCTGACCACATAATTAGATAACAAGGAACAAGTTCTCTAGGTCTCACAATGTTACAGGGGAAAAACTAAATTACGTTAGTAACAATGGAAACTTCTTAAGAGTTCTGTATTGCACTAGATAAAAAACATCAATGCAACTCACTTCAAAACAACATGAATGTGACAGTGCTGTGAACATATATAGACTTCATCAGAAGACAAAACTCTTTTGAAGAGCACCTGCTTCTGCATAATACCTTTCCAGTATCCAAAAACGTACCCAGAGTCCATATTTTTAAGATATAAGCCTCCTTAAGATTCAAAAGATTAATTACTTACATCATCATCTGACAGTTTTTCTAACAACATTTCTTCCAATTCAATCTTAGTCAGCCATCTGCTGCCAGCCAGGTTTCTGTTTAAAATATCACATATATTCTTCCTTTAATTAACCATGCAATTAGAGTTACATCACAAAAGACCACACATACAGTCAGTTTTCGTTCAGAAATACATCTTCCATTACAAATGAATGCATATCACATTCCTATAGTAAACATGAGAAGGCCTACGTTGATTTTAAAAGATCTGCCTTTTGAAAGGTATGGTAACTTCATGTATTGAATTAACCACATGAGCATTATGAGCATCAGTTATGCATTATTCATATTATTGAAGTCTGAGATTGAATTAGAGTAATACGGTAATAGGAAGTGATCTTCCCCCCAACCTAGGACTTACTTTTAAAAGCCTGCTGCCGGGAAAAAATTGGTTTACTAGCAGCAAAGAGCAAAATCAGAGGCAGAATGTTAAAATCAAATTCTTTTGCCTCTGGTCTTTACTTTTCTGATCAATATAAAGAACTTCACTAGCAGTAAGCATAGTCAAAGTACTAACGTGGCAGTGGCACCCTGTATTCTACCTGCTCTGTAATCTTGAGCTGCTGAGCACACTGATGATAGCAAAAGCCGAAATTTTTAAGAGAACAGCCTCATACAGGGATGCTAACACAAAGAAAAACCAATGCTTGAAATACATCTTTGAAATACATATGATATGAAGTGACCAACTAAACAAAACGTCATCATAAATATACATACCAACATTATCAGGTAATTTTAAGGCAAAGATGTAACTAGCTTTTTAACTCCTCAGGTTTCTTAGAAACAGTGTTTTCAGCAGCATTAAGGAAGCCGTGATGCAGTAAAACACTCCTGTAGGTGTTTTTAATGAGTACTACTTCTCAAGCATGTATTTTAATGCTTTTCTGAGTCAGGACATGAGAAACAATTATTTAGAAACCATACAGATTTTAAAAGCGATTTTAAAAAGCTTCCAATCCTGACAGACTGAAGTATATACTTACATTTACATACTGTTACTTGCTACTTCCAGTGAATCCGGATAAAATTTCTTACATGTGAAAACTATAAACTTGAAGTAGTTCAGAGCAGGTCCTAACCCTACAGTTACTTTTATGGAATGCACTCACAATAGAATATTTTCTGGGAAAAAACCCCAAACCAAACCCCAACAAACCCCATGCCCCTCACACCAAAACAACAGCCCTTCCCTACCAACCCTCTACCCACACTTAGGAGATAAATTATCCTATCCAGACTAATCTCAGAGGACGTACCATATCCAGTGTGGAAAGTAAGTCTCAAAAATCCTTTAAATTCTCTGAGGTCTACAAACCTAACAGGGAAAAAAACCTTTCATCTCTGACTAGCTTTAGGTCGTTTTTCACATCAGTAAATCCACTGGCTGAGCTATGTAAGGAGTCAGGTTATTTTTCAGCAGCATACACCAAGAAACTAAATTCATTTGTTCTCTTGTCTGCTCAGAAACTAACATGAATCTATAACAAAACATTCTGTGGGTCACAGGATGCTATTTTTATCATGAAGAAACATGAACTTCTGTTATTTAAGAAATTGAAATAATCTCAGCAAATTAATCCTTTCTCTTCCTAACGTAAATAACAAATGCTGAAATGAAGAAGTGACAAACCAACATGATGTGCTCCTGGAGCAATGCATAAATCTGGCTAGAAAATACACAGCAAGAACAAAGATAAAAACAGCTTGGGACTGGGAAAAAAGTAGCTACACAGAAAAGCAGTAAATGCCAAAACCAAAAGCTCCTAGCTGTATCCATTTCTTTTAAATACTTGCTTACTTTAATGTTCTAATATAATATCCTTGCAAGAAATCTCAAAATAAAAAAATCAAGAGTACAGTCTAAGAGGAACAAACAGCTCTTAAAAGCATATCCTGACTGTATGCACTAAGAAACCAACAACTGTAGATCTCCCATAGCTTCTGGTTGACAAGGACCTTTTCTGTCCAGTGGCTAACTAGCTGAAGAGCTTGCTGTGCATACCAGAGAAGTTAAACAGAAAAAAGACAAATTAAATTCAATTACTAATAGTGGTGATAATTAAGGAAAACCAGCTCTAAAATTACTAGGTTTTGATGATTTCTGTTCAAAGCCATTAGAAGAAAAATAGTGAAATTAAGTATTTTGAGAATTTTCAACATTGGTAAGTTAAAATATTCAAGAACTGTAATTAAAGACTATTAAAGAGCTCAGCCTTGGGTGCTGGGATTTTTTCATCAGAAACAATGTAGTTGGTACTTTAAAAGCCCTTGTTTTCTTATAAAAAGTTTACCTCCTTTTTTCAAAATGTTTTGATAAAAGACATAATTAGAAAAATTCATACAGAATATATGTTTCATATATATAAAACATTCATATATATGAATATATATGTTTCACATATAAACATAGAATTCTGGACATTTTCTGCTTATTTTCAAATCACGCTTCAGAAGTTTTACAAAGCAAAGAATATTGAAAAGAGCAGAGAGTGATTAAAGAGTAAGAGAAATAGGTGGGGTTTCCCTAATCTAAAAGCGAGAAGTGAGCACTCCACACATACCTGGTAAGACTTTTCAACCTGAAATTACCATACAAATATTAAACAAGGAATAAAGCAAAAGTCAGAAAATGTGTTTGTGGAACAGAAGGCAGGTAGGGTGGGGAACTAACAGAAGTGCCAAAACAGGATATGAAAGCACATTAAGAAAACTACTACCAATATTCATTCTAACTGGAAGCTTACCTTTTTTCCTTCTGAAGAGGAAGGTCTTTAGCTATCAGTTGGTCTTGATGTTTCTGAACATTTAGAAATCTTTCGTATGTTTCCTTAAATGTATATAGAAAAAGTATTTTAATGGATTTTTTCATTTAATATTTAAATTTTGCTATTTAAAACACAAGTTTATGTGGGTTTACTCTTCAAACACTTAAAATGCAGAGGTCAGAAGACAAGCAGAGCTCTGAAAAGAAAAAATTTCATGTGCAGTTCAAAATAATTGATTTTGAATTCTGCAACAGTGTGTTTTGCCTTCTTACATATGCTTGTAAAAAGAAAAGAAGTTCTCGACTGTATGCAGAAAGACAACTACATTTGCATAATGAATGCAATTCCAAAACATACTGCACAATAATTTCATCAGTGCATTCACATTTTGGTTTGACTTCCTCAAAATACTGAAAAGGTTTAAGACTTATTTAATTTAATTTGGTTAGGACTTCTGTACATGTAGAAGTGTCAGATCTACTGGTGGCCTGTACCAGTCAGAACTTCTCACCCTGGCATGTCTACATGGACACAAAGTTGCACATTTACCATAGTCAGAATTTCTGTTCTTTCAATCGTACAGATATACTTACTCTGAATTTTCAGTATTTTTAAATAGTTTTCTCAAAATTCTTAGCTATGTTATTATTTTCAAACAATGGAGTGACAGTGATTTAGTACTTCAGGAAAAAAGAAAAAAATACCAAAAGGTAATATTCAAAAAAGGCACAGTAAAAATATTACAGAAGAAACATATTTTAAATAAAGTATTTTTAGGTTTTTTTTTTCAGTTCAGAAACTTATGGAGACTACTTGTTCTAAAATATAACATTTAATACTCTGAATTACAACAGTGATTCAATTGCAAAGTTAAATAGGAGCATTTGGAGAAATAATTATAAATTATATTGAAACAACAGGACAGTTGTACTACAACCAAGTACTTATATGCCAAATAATTTACTTTAATTTATGAGTGAAATAGAAAGCTTATAATCACTCTCCTATACCATAGTAATATGAATTTTAGCAAGTACTAGAGAAAAACAACAGCGTAAGAATTAGTGGGGACAAGAAACAATGGTCTGGGTTTTTTTTTTATTTGTATTACTTACATAAAAACAGTAAAGGAAGAAATGTGAGACAGCTCTGTATTGTCAAATATTAACTAATGAAATACTACTTCTTAACATAAAACTGGCATTTATAACAGGATGCAGTGACATTTCTGCAACAGCTTAAAAATAACCCCAAAATAGAAGTCCCTTGCTTAGTTATAAACACCTACTGTTCAAGCTGATTTTTTCACTAATACAAAATACACCTGCACATACACTAAAAATATTTGTACTTAAAATGTATGAACAAAGAACAGATTGTTATCTAAGCTGCACTCAAAGCATTCAAATAGGGACAATTCACTGATGTGTCTGATGCAGGTCACTGATGACATTTTTAATGGCACAGTGGAAAAAATATTTTTAAAATAATTCCAGTTAAAAATCTTGAAGTACAAAATCATTCACTTTTGAGACAGCATGAGAACTCATATATTATAGTAGTAAGCCTTTCAGAAAACCTTTATTTTTCATGAGATAATTGTATCAGATAGGAACTAGGAAAAATTTTCCAACATAAAACAAGTTATTTATCCTCCAACGCAGGAAACATTACATAAAAGAGAAGAAATCCTATTTTCAAATATTTCCAAACCTCACAAATATAACTGTATCCCTCTAAGAAAAAAAGATACAGTATCACTACTGTGGGCAAGAATTACGTCACATCACTCTCGTAATCTTAACAACTCCATTCAGAGCTGACTACTAGGCTTCAAAAATTACTGCCTATACATTAAAAGCACAGACATAGCTTGGGTTAGAGAGCATGAGGTGTGCCTGCACCAAGCAATTTTTAGGCATCTGTAGTTAAGAGATGGAAAAGAATGAGTATGGAAGCTTCTGCTTGGGACTGTAGAGTGAGGGAAGAGAAGGGGAAGGAGGGCTGTGGCTGTCCCTCAGCAACCTGTGGAGAGCTCAGCTGGAACAGTCTTAGAGATTGATTCTGATGAGCTCCGTGAGTTTCTGTATTTGGAATAAGTCAGACCAGGCATGATTTTGCTATTTCGGTGTCAGATGATTAGAACAGGTACTGGGTTATTACATCTTATAAATGTGCAAGGAGGTTTTTCACCTAACTGCTACTCTTGCCTTACCTCTTGCCTTCAAAAGGCAGAGGGTATCACCATCCTACCTGCAAAAGCAGTCCCCTGTCTGCCTCCTCATAAACACCCATTCTTCTCCAATACTTCGTGGCATACATATATTTATGTATTGGTATGGTCAGCAAATGAACAGGAGCTCAACAAAAACACAGCTACATCACAGTTCCTTAAAAAGGGACACAGGGAGGTAAGCACATTTGTAACCTTAAGACAGACTGACTACAGCCAGAACTGCTTCTACACAGCAACTGAAGTATTTGCAGGTAACATGACACAAGTTAAAAGAAGACTTAAGGATTTTGTCAAATTTGGAAACTGTTGATAAACACAGGCAAATAAAATGAGATATGGGTTATCATCTACTTTTCAGCCTCAGAAATTGACAGTTACAATCATAAAAAGCTTTAGAACAGCTGCAACAGTAAGATTTTCCTGAAGACCCTCCCTAGATATTCCCAAAGAACACCAACACTCCACAGCCCGTTTAAGTTCTAAGAACGTGCACTTTTAAGAATTAAAATGATCTCTTTAAACTGTTCTGGTTAAATTACAGCAATCATGTCTATTCAGACAAAGAACCCTTTACGCGGGAGATGAAGTCAAACAACATTAAAAAGTAGCATTTTAAAGTAATTCCAAGTGTAAGAGAAATGTTAAATATAATTTCCTACATATTTCTGGCAATGAAAGTGGACTCGCAACTCTTATAAAATTTTAATCTGAAGTACTAAAAAAAAAAAAAAATTGATGCATGTATCTAATCTCTGTATAGAGATGAAGCCAACAGACTGAAAGAACCACTCACGTGTGAAGTAAAGTATGTGGAGGAGCCTTTGCAAAATCAGGAATCACACGTAATGCCCAATAATTTATCTGACAAATCTTCACTCCCCAACGGCTAAAGAAAGCTTCTGAAGACACACTTGCTTTTTCAAAGCTGGCAGGTGAGGATTTTACTAATCACTTGAGGATTCAATAGTCCAATTCATGACTGTACACATCTGTGTGTCTTGTAAACTCAGCTATTACACAATCAAAATAGCTGATTTTACAAGATTGACTATGTACTGAAACACTTCCATTTCTAATAGAGAGATCAAATTTCAGATCTCTACAAGGACACTTAAAATAATAAAAAACTATTTTACTCCATATTAAAAAAATAGGGGAGAAATCAGCAAATGAAACCCTAAAAGAGATTTTTATGGGGAAAAAAACTCTATTAACATTATAGTTAAAATACGCTCAGTTAGTTAGTTAAAATTACCCCAGTTTGCACTTTACTTTGTTTCTTCTGTTTTGAGTTCAGCATACACTTTGAGGGGTTTTAAGTTTTGGAGTATTTTTAAGACTTAAAATGCTCAATTGTTAGAGCATTTACCTCACTCCACAAGCCCTGATATTTCTAAAAAAGTACAAGGAGCATGATTACATGAAATTACTATTTTCCTATACACAATGGTATGAAGATACCGTTTGTCTTGCTCTGCACATTACAAAAACGATATTATTCTAAAAAACTTTTAAGTTAAATGATGATCAAATGTACTATCAAACATTTGTGAAATGGCGTTTCATGCAATAAACGTTCTTTTGTGTATCAGAAGAAAAATGAATTGTCCTTTTCCCTACAGCTAAACTTTATTCAACAAGCAGAACAAAGACAATAATGCATGTGACAAATATCTTGCATGATAGTTCATTTCATATTGAAAGCCAAACATGTATATTGGCAATTATAATACATACAAAGATAGTTTATTTTCAGTAAGTGGATAATATTATTTATTAGCACTAACTAAACAATAACGCTATGCCCAGTTATACGACTAACAAGTAATAAAATTCAAGTTCCACATGAGCCTCTGTAGTAATTAATGGCATACAAGTTTAAGCTAAAGAATATGTTTATCCGATTTATTAGATTTAATGTAGCAATTTAAAAGACATTCTCAAATGGGATTGATTACTTACACTAGGCTGTATTAACATACAACTCTTTTCTGGGCAAATTAATTAGCTTTGAGACTTAAGAATAGATTTTGTTAAATACACATTAGTTTAATAAGTGGTTAAAACAATGTTGGGAATTTCATGCAGATTTTGGCTTTCATTTGGCCGACTTAAAAAAACCCTGTTAAATCTCACTTAACGGATTTACATTTATAGAAGCCTATGTAATGAAAATATTCAGAAACACTTGAAGAACGCTCAAGTATTCTATACTAATGAAAAATGCATTTGTCAAGGCCATTTGTTTGAAGGTGGTTGCCACACTCTTAGAAACAAAACGCACACTCTACTTTCAGAGATTTCCAAGGCAAGCTTGCATACTCTAACTGATAGGAAGAGCTAAAAATAAACTTGTGCTCCTTGTAAAATTTGTAATTTCTTCATTATGATGGAATGCAACAAAACATCTTGCCCTTGGGTTGCTCTGTTTCAGCCAAAACAAATGCAAATGGCTTGTCAGATGACAGCTGTTTGATAAGGCTCCTCTACAAGACCTGCATGCTTTACTTTTTTCCGTGAAACTTGGGATGAAAGGCAGAAGGCAGGAAGAGAATTAATGTAGCATACAGTCTAAAGGCAATGCTACAACCGTGATTAAGTAGAAAAGTTAAAAGGCACAGATTTTCCACAGCCTTGCTGCGTGCAACCCATCCGTGTAACAAGTTGACAGGCCTAGCGCGTCAGCTCCATCATCCTCTCCGACAGCTAAAACGCAGCACTGCATCCCTTTTCAGAGAAAATTTGCGTCTGCACCATGAAGCGTTGTACATTATTTCTTAGCACTGCAGGGGGCTCAAGTCCATATGGAACCTTCACAAATATTACCACAGATCAAACCAGCGGCGTTTCGAGGCAGATTTGACATACCTATTTAAATGAACAGCAGGGGTCCTCGGGCTGCCTCGGGCTGTGCAGGAGAAAACCTCTGTGGAAAGCCTATGCTGAGCTCCATTACTCAGCAAAGACACTCTCTACATTTATCATTCATTTCACTTCTGCCAGGGCAAGAAGCTCATTTGCCCAAGGTCAACAACAAAAAAAAAAAAAAAAAAAAAAAAANTGGGGGTGTTTTTTATTCTCCCAAAGAAATAAATGTGCCTGACAAGAGGGGATTTTGTCCTTTGGGTACACAGAACACAAATAAATATCAGATCATTCTAATAAAAACACTATACTCAGTAAAGCTGTGCACTGAATTTGTGACCATAAAGTTTGTTTTTCTGACTAACCACAGAACTAACTTGCTAAGATTATCTAATGAGGCAACAAAATCTGACATGAATATCCAATTAAATATTTCTGCATTATTACATTATACATTATTAATGCTTTTGCCTTCTATAAGTACATGTAGAAACATGAATGTCTTTCCATAGACTCTTCTGAAGATGAAGATAATGTTCGTGCCACGGATGGTCACAGATATGAAAAGTCCGTTCATAACCGATGTTAATACTCAGAGTCTAGTGATGTTCTATTAGATACAGCTTTTTTCATAAAGGTAAAAGATGCAGATCCTTTACTCCTGGAACCATATTAATCAGAAAAAGCCTTAAGTTTGCATGAATGGAACCATCTTAGAAAAATCAATTAAGCAGTTTAAATGCAAATTTTCTTCACACTAAATGTCAGCACAAATAACATTTCCTATAGCTTTGCCCTTCACAGAGGAAAAAAACCCCTAGTTTTTATTCTACAATGAACTTTGCTAGAACTAGCCATTTTTGTTGGATGTGCATTCTCCACTACTAATCTTTTGCTACCAACTAGATAGAGCCTACAAGAAAGTGTTCAGACTATTCAAAACCAGTCCATAGCCAAAACTGTAAAATGAACCAAAAATTAAAGGAAGAACGATTATGCAGTGTGTTCTCTTAAATGTGACATAAAAATGTTCATAATAATGAATATTGTGACACAAAAATATACATTACATTTAGCTTCAGTGGTGATATTATGGCCCACTGTGAAGACATAACTAAACTCAGGAGCTCCTGAGTGGCGCCTCTAGAACAACATGCACTTGACTGGGAGCTGACATTATTTATTACAGATAACATACTTACATGCATTAATGAATAATATGACTGCTTGCCAGTATAAAAGAGGAAGTGAAATGGTCGGCCATCTTCTCCCCACTGGATTTCTAAGGGAAAGCAAGATTAGACAAGAAAGCAATATAAAATCACTAAAAAAAAACAACCCCTTGTATTTAGCCGCAGTTATAAACCTCTTTCATAATACTGATTGTCTTTTTAAATATCAGAGAACAAAGACATTTTACGGGTGCTCAATCTGCCTGGAAATCTAATGATTTAGACAACCTTTTTTAAAGCTAATCTCCATCTGCAATTACAATCAGATATTTAACATTATAGTTGTAAATATCATTTTACATGAGGAAATCCCTTGTGTACATCTTAAACTTTAAAAGACTGTAGAGGTGGTATTACAAACTAAAGCATACATTTTAGAGTAAAAAGAAGTGCAAAGTAAGAGACAACTGAAATCTATATTGAAAAGTGAAAGATGAAAGATTAGCAGCTCTGGAAAACAGTGCTAAAAAAAAGAAGGTTTTTATTACTATAATACATCTAAGCTAAACTAAGTATGTGTACAATCGTCTTTTGTGGGCAACAACCACATTCAGAACTTGGGTGATTTTAGAACTTGTTCATGTTATCACATTTGGGATAATTAAATACAAAGACCTATCCTATAGTTTACATAATTAGTTTAGCAAGAAAACAAATGTTTTATATTAATTCAGCACATTCAGTGTATTTTATTCATTACAAAATGTTATTTAAGGACAATAAATTTCAACTTTGGAGAAAAAAAAAGGAAACTTACATAACAAGACAAAGATCTCTTCCAAATAAAGAAAAATCACAAAAATAAAAACCTGAGAGCTTTTTAGAAATTGAACTGTAGAGAAAGTCACAGCCATTTTACCCAGTGAAGTTCAATTAAAGCTATCTATAAACTAAAGGCAAAGGTAAGACTCCAAAAATTTGTCTGATAAGCACAATATATATTGGACTGGAACATCAAGATACAACAGAGCACAAGTTGAATGTAAAGATGCAAAACTTAGCAGAAAAAAAAGAATACAGGGGACTTTTACCCACATATACTACTAGTGGACTGTGTGATTTTCCATGTATGCAGCTGTGAAAGCATATTTTGTCGAAATTACTGTTCAGGGAACATTGTAAAGTATAAATTTAAGTTTTTGTACTTCAAAGTTATCAAAGACGTGATACATAGACAAGACAAAGCTGCCTTAAGAGATACTTATTGAAAGTGTTATTTTTAGATGTAAATACAAAACTACATATTTATACTAATTTGTTCTTACAGTCCTCAGGATATAGCTAGCATTTCAAAGAATTCTTTAGTCCTGAAAGCATACAGAATAGTAGCTTAGTTCTTCCATAAAACAGCCCTTGGATTTTAAAATTGCTTAATGATTAACTCTCTCCTACCCTTTCACTTTCTAATCTTTTACTTCACAATACAGGGAAGTTAAAAAACAAGGCATGATACCATTTGAAAGCTGAAATTCCAAAATTTCAGATAGTTTAGACAGCTTTTCAAAAGTCCCCCAAAACCAAATATCAATTATTCCAGCAGCAGGAAAAAGGAAGGAAAATTTTAAGATTTTAATGATAATCAGAAGTGTTCATCTGGGACTTGATAGCTCAGTGAATGTGTAATTTCACACCCATGCTACTAGTTCATACCAAATGATAGTCAAAAACGGACAACAGGTTTTGACATCATCTTTTAAATGTTCTATGTAAAGTTAAATTGTTGATTTTAGTGAACTGACCAACATACTGGCGTATCACTGACAACTGGGACTTGATACAGTGTCTCAGGAGCAAGACCAAAGACAGTATGGACAGACAGGCAGAGTTAGGACTTTCAGGTCAAAGAACTGATTAGGAGAGTTTCCACTCTGCCTATCCTTTCAACAAATTCAAAACTATAATTTCTAATCTTCTAGAGCAACAAAGTTACAAAGAAAACTTTTGGTTTAAAACAGTATTAATGAATATTTTATGGAGGTGATAGACAGCTCTGACAAAAAGCTACTGAATTTAACAAAAGGTTTTCCCATGACTTCAAGAGATTCTACACATCATTCTACTTATTGATTATTTTTAAACAATGAAAAACATTTATCTTAGTCAGTTAATGCAATTTCTGAGAAGATCAGTGGTATTCTGGAATAGACCAATAATTTTTATCCTAAAACACAAAGCATCAGAATAGACTTTTACTGCTCACGTCTTAGAAGTCATAAGGAACAAAGAGAAAAGAGCCAATCCACAGAAATAAGAAATTCTCCATTTGCAACAATTCTAATACTCAGAAATAATAAACTAAATATCTAAGAAAACTTACTTCTCTGCTCTGGAAAAACTTCAGTAGGATGCTGTAAAATAAATAAACAAATATCAGCAAAAGGAAAAAGTTACTCAAAATATCATGCTACAGTTATTCAGAAATATAACAAGAAATCCTACCTTCATCATAGGTCTGGCTTGTTTGTCGAATAAGCCAGAAGGAAAGAGATAGGCAATAGCTCTCTGAAAACAAGAAGAAAGATCTTGTGACTTTTTTCCCACAAAAGCATCATCAAAATGTTTCTTACATACTTTATTACGAACAAAAAATAGTGGAACTTTTGTACAGTAGGCAACCAAATCAGTAAGAAAATATAACACATATGTGATGTGCTGCAAAGAAAATCAAACAATTCCCTCTGGAATCATCAGGAAAAGTAAAAACTCATTCTGAAGGCTGTACCTTACTGCATCAGAATGAGTGAACTTTATTTTACCAAATTTAGTTTTTATAGAATGCATTTATCATAACTAACCAGAACTACTCAAGTGCAAAGACCACCTTTATACACAGTGATTTTCCAGTAAAATTTCAAGTGCTGTGACTTCTACAGAAAATCACAACACTTTTCTATTTATCTTTCTGAAAATATCAGTGCTTGTTAACAGTGCCTACTGACAGACCAAGCATAGAAATTTTATTTAGAGCAACAGGAAAAAGCCAAATTTTAAACATTTGGAATCCCACTTTCTACAATTTCCAGACATAGTTTCCTCAAGTCTAAAAAGCCATGTTTGTTGTGGCAGTAATAGATATTTTACATAGTCTAAATAAGCATTTCACTGTTCACTGCATTTGGAAACAACTGTGAATCACTAAAATCTTCGCTGAACTTGAACTAACTGCTCAGAGAAGAAAGACTCAAGTGACATCTTTTCTTTTCCTTAGATACCTAAAGGTTTGCTAAAATACTTTAGAAAAATGTATGACATTCATTACACACTGTTTACCATTGTATTCACTAAGTACCAGGTACATACCTTACCTTTACTTAACCAATATTTACCAGTATTTATGTGATGTATAAAACGAGCATTATTTGCCCCCAACAAATGAAGTTAGTGCACCAATATTCCACATCACTCTGGCAAAATGTAAGGCAAAGCACCTTACAAAGTTAAGCCTTATGACACACATTTCTGTTCAACATCATCCTACTCTCCCTTTTCAATGTAACTAAACCATAATTTAATACTTAAAAAACATACATTTGTCAGAGCTGTTTATTTTCACTTGTTTAAAAAAAAAAAACCACCACCAACAACAAAACCAACAGAAAAAAGCTAGCCACCAAAAGCTCCCAGATGTAGGAGTCTGGCAAGGGTAGCCAACTTCAGACAGTGGGTAGTAGAGCTTCAGAGAGAAATCTTGTGCTTGTACAGTAAAATGGACCAACCAAATAAACCCCTCTGGCAGTGGTCTCATTTATATTTCCATTAGACAGCACAGAAAAGTAGAATTACAATAAAATCTGAGTTTAAAATCTTCTCTCAAGAAGAATGGTTCTTTGTTAGTTAGGCTACCTTAGGGCTATTACTCGCTGATAATTTTTTCCATAGACTTGGAGTGGTTTGTCAGTGCTTCAACAGATTTAATATGCATGGAGTGTAAAAAGACCTAACCTATTACTTTCATTAATCCCCTACTGGCATTCTGAACAGAAATTTTCAGAATTCTGAAGCAAACAAAAGGCTTAACTTGATTTTATAAAATGGTAATTTTGTTTCTCTTAGTGACTACTGTATTCCCATTTGTTAGTCAATGGGCATTTTATGCATACACACAGTAGGTGAACACCTATTTATGAACAAATGGGGATTAATTATGATGACAAGAGAGAAATCTGCTGTGAGCCAAATGATGTTAAACCAACACCTTCTATAACATATTAAAAGAAATTATTACAGGATCCTGAGACTGACTGTGTGTGTATTTAAGACATAATCTTTATACAAGCATTTCCAGAATCTCAGTCAAAACAGTTACTGTAACTATGGCACCTTAATAAATGCCAAATATAACAATTTAACATTTACAATGAAAAAAAGTAGTTGCCATCTGAGACCTTCTGCTTCTTGGAAGGTTTATTTTATTGCTAAGTGTATACTCACGTCTTTCACACTACAGCACGAACACATCCTGTATTAAGAAATCCCAACATCGACTCTCAGATCTCCACACAATAACTAACCAAGAAGAATGGCTCATTTTATAAGCTTATTTTTTTCTTGTTACAAAATGGAAAGAAATAAGTCTTCCTGACTTCTCTCTTTTTATGGAAATGTAATTAAGGATGAACTATCCTGGAATGCAACAGACTCCAGTTCAACTTTATTCAGAAGTTTCTTCTTAATTTTACACAACTAGGTCCTCAGGCTGTACTTTTACCAACTACAGAGCAAGTCAGACTGCCTCTTGGGAACTTCATCTACAGAAGCTGATTTTGTCTATGCAAATGTTTCATTTTTGTAGAAAAGAAATATTTTTAAAAAGCCCTGTACTAGCAATATTAAAAGACGGTGGATCAATCCGAGGAATTACATCATAATTAGTCTCTCCAAACTGCAGCTGAAGCACACAACCATGAAATTATTTTCCTCAAATCTTTTTAAAATGTCTTCAGATACGGAACACAGGTTTCCTTTCAGGAATCTCCAGGTCTCAAAACTCAAAACTCCATAGAGAATTAACAGCACATTCTGCATTTTCCTGAACAGAAAAAGCAGGTGAATGTCCCTCTTAAAACTTTATAATCAAGGTGTAAATGCTAGCAGTAAAGTTCCCAAGAAACCTTTTAGATTTAACTGCAGTTTCCCATTCCAGAAGTGGTTTTTGCCTCAAGGATCCTGGCCCATACCCTTTTTTCAGTGCTTATTTGAACTTGAACTCCAGATTAAAGAAACTGTGCTGAATATGAAGAACTATTTTCTCAATGTCATCATGTCAGCTATATAAGATACACTCACCCCATTCTAGACTCCGCAGGTTCTGGGCTGCTATTTCCCATTCCATTTGTTAAATCACACTGTTGCCATTATCTTTGGAAACAAATCACAACTTTGTAAAAATGAAACATCCATAATTATTTTCAGCAGAATCAGAATTGAAAATCCTGGTACCTAATAACACAACAGTGTTTCCAAAAATAATTACATAAATTACTTGAAAAAGGTGGAATGGGTACAGTCTGCTTCTGCTATGAGTTACTAAAAAAAATTTAGTCATGTCTTTTAAGGATCTGAAAGTCTTTGTTTTAAATTTCACTGTTGATCCATACAGAGAAAAAGAAAATACCCAGTAGTCACACCTTTAAAAGCAGCAGATCATAATGAACACGTTAATAACAAGATAGTTTACATCTGACATTTCTTAAACTGCACAGCTGTTAACTTTCCTGTACCAAACTAAAAGAAATCCTGTTATATTATCACTTGCTGAGGGACCAGAAGAGTCAATATACTGCCCACAGGACCAAAATGTCTTTAACTTGCAGCTTAAAGTTTGAATTCAAGCCAGTTGGAATAATGAGTACAACCTTCCATCGCTATTAAGAAGAAAAAAAAAAAAAAAACAAACCAGTGAAACAAACAAACAAACAAAAAAAATCTATCTGGCAGTCCTTCAAACATGCAAACGAATTAATTATATAATCTGTCCAGCACTGCATGTGGTATGTTGTGCAAATCCAGTGTACCTGCCACAATCTCACCTTTCCTCTTCCCTGTGGGTGTTGCACATCCTGACATCTGATCCTCCTTCCCTTCCTACCATCTCCCTACAAGCCAAGAAGTTTTGTTTGCTCACTTTCTCACATGTCAGAGACTAACTCTGAATCAAACAAATTCAGCTGGGTCAGTAAGAGATACTTTTGCTTTTTTTTCCTAATGTATTGAGAAACTAAGAATTCAATACTTTAATTCAAATAGAGTTGACTGAGTCATATTGGGATAGTAGACTTCAACAGTTCAGTTCTTAAACTGATCTTGCCCAAGTGTCTCTCCACATTTTTATTGAAGCTCAAACACAAAACATTCCACTAATTCCCACTGCTCAAAACACGTGCAAAAATAGTTATCTAAGTAACATCCAGTGAGGAAAGGTATTTTATGGAAAAGGAAAGAAGAAAGAAACAAAACTTTAAAAAAACCAAACAAATACTACCTCCACCCTGAGACTCCTTTGCAGCAGCACCTTTTTGGCAGTGGGCTCAAGAATCCAGTTCATTCCTTTTTAAATATATATGAAATTTTAATCATCAAAACACTGAAGTGAGAAGTGACACTTTATGCCATAACATTTTAATGAAACACCTGAGCAAAAGCTGTTTCAGCTTCTACTCCTCAACTTGATCACACGAGAGCCACTTCCCTTCTTAAACTGTGCCTCTTGAATCACATCATTTAGTCACTGTACTTCATCACCTCTCAGACCGAGAAGTTTTCTGGAACAGCTGTTTTCCTTCTAACCACACTAGCAGTATTCTTTAATAGTTTTCAGCATCCAAAATCCTGAATATCTGGGGTAAACCCAGGAATGAATGAAATAAAAATGGGACACAAAATGTTAACTCTGAAATATTTGTTTTATTTAACAAGACAGAAAAGGTTAAGAACAAAGCAAAACAAAAACACAAAAAAAAAGCCCACAAAAAAACCAGTGACACAACTAAGTTTATATTGCAAAACAAACCCCTCCTCTAACAACTAACTAGGAAAATTTATTGAAACCACCCCCCACACTGCTCATCTAAAGCTGAATTCTAGCTTGTACAGAAAGAAGTTTCAAGTTCAAAGTGACATACCATTTTAACTCTATCACTTGAAAAAAAAAACAAAACAAGCAAAACAATCCACTGGCATTATATGAAAAACACCACCTTCTTTTAATATTACATTATCTTCATACTATGTAATCACTTTCAAAATGAAAATTGATGTCCTGTCACAAGCTTGAAGAACAAAAAAAAACCCCAAAAAAATCTGTTGAAAGAAACAGTTGTTATTTTATCTTCATTTCATTTTTTCAAAATACGGAGCAGTACTAGAAAGAGTAAAAAAAAAAAGATACAGCAGTTATCAGCTCAGATTGATGCAGAAGTAAAAAAATACTGATGCAGAGTTTCCTTCCACTGGGAAAAAAAATTAAAAAGAGTTGAAGAAAGCATTCTAGCTTCAACTATTTAAATAAATCCAAAATCCATTATTTCTTGTAAGGATAATGCTGGACAAGACACTCTTCCTGCAGACAACAGGCAGTTCAGAAACACATTTTGTTCTGAATAACATTTCTGACATTTCACATTTGCCAATATTCACTCATTTCTAATACTCTGTGTTGCTAAAATTTGAACGTTATTTAGAAATGAGATGTGCCGAGTCACCTTTAAAAGTAACTGAATACAAGCAATTTTTCATGAAAGGAGCCTTAATTTTTTGAAAGAAACCTTATGAGGAATTAAGTTTTTTGACATTTAACATTTTCACAGTTAACAATCTTACTGGTACTTTTTCAACAGTATACATGCTAGTAGAGGAAAACATATATTTTATATTCAAATTATTCCATCTGCTTGACAACAATCTATTAGGTCATAAGACAGACAACAAGCAAAAATGAACGCAGATCTTCAGCTTTTGAGTTTTACTAACTGTTACAGGGAAAGAGTATTGCTTTATGATGAGCTCGTATCTGGGAGAGCATTTAGTGACTGCATAAAAATGAATAATAAAAATACTGGCATATAAATAGGTCATGAAACTTAAGACGCTCTTCTTGTATTAATCTTACTTAGATTTGTGGGCTTTAAAGTGGAATATCACAGAACTGACAGCAGAAAATGACTGTGGGCTGTTTACTACACTGCAAGTTAAAAAATCACAAAATAAAAGGATTACAGACTCAAACGGGGAAAAAGCTCTAGGTCAGGACTGCAATCTCTATTAATTAGGTATCCCAGCTGGGCAGTGGGTATGCAGCTGTTAACTTGATCAATGACTTACCTAAATGTCATCTCTACTGATTCGCTTATAAATTACCAGCAAGTGAGACTAATGTACAGGTGCTAATTTATTTAAACTGTTCTCTGCAGTTCTACATAGCTTTATAAACTGCATCTGGCACCTAATGTTAGCTGTCAGTTGTACTTAGACATGCCTGTCCTAACGACTCTGTTCATTAGAAATGAGCACAAATTATGAAATATTGTGAAAAATGATACATCAAATGGAATGGGCAAAGCAAATCAATTAGAAAAACTTCATAGCACATATTCACACATAGGAGAATAAAACATCCTAGCTTCAGAGTGAGGTCTATAATACCAATTAAAAAGCAATTGGTAGACTTGTGCAGAGTTATATATCAATTTGCTGGATTTTTTTTTTCTCCTCCAGAAATACTGTCGTAATGCCCAGCTTAACTTTTCATTCCTAAATAAAAGCATCAGTAAGAGGCAATTCTGCTTCCACAACATCCGAGGATTAGCAAGTAAGTCAACTTATTTTCCTGTTTTAAAACTTCACAAGGTTTAGCTTTTATTAAACTCTACCTAAAACTCCAGTGAAGGACAGAATCCTAGGATGTCTACTTTTGAAATACACTGCAAAGACTGATTAACAGCAGAAGACATGAAGGTATATAAGCACTCATCAGAAAGAATTATTGCTGTTCAAAAGGTAAAGCTTGGTAATTCTCCTGCCAGTGCCTAAGGAGCTTTTATATTTTTATAACAGAAATTTAATTATGCATAGCAGACACTATTACACACACTAATTATTTCCCAACACCTGATGGAATATGAAGAAATCAAACATGTACTGCAGATACCTGGTATCACCAAACAAAACACTACTCTTTTGGCTCCACTTCTCCATCTTTTCAGAAACAGTCTGCAAAGCAGTCCCATACTTGTCACCTGCACGGCATTTGTAAAAGCTAATTTCCAGAATGAATCTGCTTTTACTGATGGTGGAGCTTAGTTAATGTTGTGCAAATGATCCTAGTGCTGTATATTTATAAAGAAGAAACCACTACGTAAATATGGTCATTTTGCATTTCTTGCAGTCTTGCTTTCTAGAAGCCTTCCCCCTAGACCCTATCAAGGAAGGAAGGAAGCCAGACTACAGATTAATGCATTCTCCTACCATTAACCTTTCAGGCAAACTGAACCATCAGCACCATCATTGTACTGTATTAACATGGGAGGTATTCCGGCGGTAGATTGGTGCACGTTTACTTTACAAGAAAGTAACTCAAAAAAAAATAAAGATCATTAAAGGTAAGGAAAAAAACACCTGGAAAATACATGAAAAGGAAGTTTTATAGTTTGCAGAGAAATAAAATAGCCAATGTAAAGAAACAGCTTGGTATTACTGCTGACCCCAATGAATACTTTTACTGTCGACCTTACCCACTTACACTGAGACTGGCAGGGTCTCTGCACTGGCACTTGTCTGTAGAAGGGCAGAGTGACACCTGCGTCTCTGCACGAAAGGAGATGCAGTATCAGTGCACAGCTTTGTACTCACAAAGCTTGATTTCCTGTGGATTTGTGACCTGAACTCAAGCTGCCTTTATGGATTTTCCGATACCTGATAAAACTCAAGTCTCATTTCAGCCTTTTTCTCAACAGGCCATTACTCTGGATCTCTTTACCTTGCTGCCTGTTTTCAGAACCTAGTTTTGAAGCCTGTCAAACATGTTTGAAATCAGCCTGTATCACAACCTACAGACTCTTTCTTGGCGTAAAGCACACTGTCAAGACCTCTCAAATGGACACAGCCATGCAGATGGAATTTTGCCACTGAGAGAGGCAACAAACAAATCTCCTTGCCCTGAAAAAAACTAAACCATGGACACCTCTTGCTTTGCACTTACCACATCACTACCTCTATCTTAAGGGCCCTGCTGGCTGCCTTGGCTATAGCGGTAGTGTTGCTGCTGTGCAAAGAAAACTTCAGCCATGAGACTTCACGCAGCTTCACCTAAGAGTGAATGTCACCAAATGACATTTCTCCTTCCTACCTCTGATGTACGATAAAATAAGACAGAAATGACAGAAGTGAAGGCCAGGTGAGACGTAAAAAAAAAAAAAAAAAAAAAAAAAAAANATGCAACAAAACATTTTTCTGAGTGAAAGGGAGCTTATCTTTACATGAGCCTAAACGACAGGGAGAAAGAGGAGGCTACCCATCTGCCAGTCACGAGACGGAATGACAGTTAAACAATACATTTCCAGATACTGATATGAGCTTAAATTCACGTCTACATTAAAATCCTCAAGCTAAACCAGTGCATTGGCTATAAAATATCCTATAAAATTTAATATACATTACCAGCAACTACAGTATCACACAAGAAAACCCTAAATATACACAGCAGGTCAAATTGTGAGTAAACGTTTTGAAATGCTACATAAACCTTTACAGTGCCTCTTGTAACGTCAGATCAAGGGGATTATCCATTAATACTTTTAAAAAGAACCTACTGTGCTTTAGCAGGATATAGCATACAGCTCTATACTGTGATGTCTGACCTCACATGGTAGCAGAGGTAGAATCTCTATTCACAGTCACAGTTGCAATGTTTGCAATGTATAGTAGCATTCTTCCTTATTCTGACAGTTTGATTAAAATTCACAGAGAGCTGAGGGGCTCATGCTGAAGTAGAGTGCTTTCAATATCTGAAACTCTACAGTAAATTACTTCTCCAACAGAGCAACTGTACTTACATCAATATCCTCTTGGGTAAAAGTTTCTGGATCTTCTCCCATCATGTTGGCTAAATGTCTCTTTCCTAGGTTGAACTCTTCAATCTGTTTTTTAATAAATGCCTCCGTGTACTTTTCAGGTCCTGAGGCTCCTACATTTTTCTTCTGCACTGTTGTAGTGGTACAGATCAGCCTTAACGTCTAACAAAAAAAAAAAAAAAAAAAAAAAAAAAAGAGAAAGAATTATT